>CAJNOL010000316.1:118600-147067 GCA_905250125.1 Rotaria sordida
ACAACTCATACAACAAGTACCAAGTGGTCAATGTATTCAACAACAACAACTCATACAACAATTACCAACTGGCCAATGTATTCAACGACCTCTTACTGTTGGCGGTGGTCGTGGTGATTTTCAAACTATTATACGATCACCACAATCTTTTGTTTCTCCATCCAATTCAATTAGTATGATTAATTCTTGTCCGTCTGGTGCACAATGGATTTCTTAAACATTATTTTAATTTTTTTTGCTTATTATTATGAACAAAACGAAAAAGAAAAAAAAGAACACTACAGAAAAAATAAATTTAAAATGGCATTTTAGGTAAATAAAATCGTGGAATGATTTCAGGATAAGCTTTATCATTGAATGTTGGTACTAGATGAAAAAAAATAATAAATTAAATTTATTATAAATAATTATTAAATTCATGAATATATAATTAACTTACTGGCACCTCTCGGTGGATTTTCTTTTGGTGTATAAGCATAACGACCAAGTCGATTTTGTTCAATATGTTTTAAATGTTGTATACTTTTTAATTTTGGATTTTTAAATTGATGTTGCATTTCAGTTTCAATTATATTATCAGGTATTCGTCGACGACCCGTTGCTAATATTAATATAATTTAGAAATAATTTTCTTATCTATAGACAATATTAATTAATAAATATTAAAACAAAAAAGAAAAAAAAAGAATTTTCACATGAGTATTACAAATCGTTTCTTCATTTGAATAGTTTAGATCAAGAAAAGAAAAAAATGAAGTTTACTTACTTAATAAATCAAGAAGTGCTAGTTCATCACGTAAAATACCTGTTGTCCAATTTTCTCTTACTGAAAAAAAGAAACAAAGTTATAATATGTTTAAACAAGAAAAAAAACTCTATGAATTAATTGTTATTCATACATGAACGATGGAGATGTGTAACGGTTCGTTTTTGATCATGATCTTTTGTGTTTGACTGATTAAGATCAGTCATATTTATTCTTAGTAATCGTGCTACAAACAACTATATCTGTAGTCTATCAAAATGAAGTTTCTTTTTTTGTTTCAATTTGGATGTATAGAAGCAAGAAACAAAAAAAATAATAATTCCATTAAAATATCAAAGTCCTGCTTTTTTTTTCGTCCTCAATGAACCATTTGTTAGTTTACTTTTGTTACTCTTGAATACATTTTTATTGCCAACCACAAAAAACGTTTTCGTGTTGATTGATGAAAAAGTATTTTTTATGTTTTTGTTCCACGTTTGACAGCTATTTAATAATAGAACTATATATTTCCATAAGTATCAGCAATTTTCTTAAGTCAATCGATTAAAAACTGATAGAAGATACTGTATTATTTCATTATCAGTCTTGATATTATTCTTTAAATTTATGATTGATAAATAATTTAATATAATAGATTAAATTCTTTTAAAGTCTTATTAATCCTCTTATACTTAATATAGACAAATTTCTTTTCAACTGAATTATTCTAATTCTTAGTTTGTCTGTTATGAGAAAAGTAACACAACTGTGTCTGGCTACTGTTAGCATGCGCTTTGACGGATTGCTAATATTTTTTTTTTCCTCTTAGTAGATTATCAACCTAAATGCATAGTTATGACATGACATCAAACAAATGGTAACAGAAAAAAAAGAAGCAAATAAATAAAAGTTGTCCTAAGAAAGAGAATGGAACGAAAGAAAGTATCGAATAGAAATGCATTCATGTTCGCATGTGTGTGTAACCATTTCTTATGGCAGCAGTATACTTCTATTCGTCTGTCTCTCTCTTTTCTAGTGAACATGTGTTGCAAGTAATCATCATGCGAATAGACTAGTCAGTGATGACGGCTGTTGTATATATTGGTGTTGGATGCTGAGAAAGTAGAAAAGAAAGAATAAAGAAAACAGTAGCCAGAATAGAAGCAGGCGTCAATAAGGATGTAACAGGAGAGACAAAAGAAATGGGTATGTGTTCTAACACAATCTGTTAAAACACACACCCGGTCGAACTTCCGTTCTATTCCTCTCAGTCATTGATCATCCTTCGCAAGTAAAAAAAGCACAAAAAAGGCATTGACAAATTTCAAAGAACGTAATATTAATGTCATAAATAGAGTTAATAACAAAAAAAAATGAATAAGTAAGCCATATAATCTAACTTAAATTAAAAAGGAAACAGAATAAGGAAAAAAAAAGAAACAAAATCCCTTAATACTTCGATTTTTCTTTTTCGTTTTTATAGCTCATCAACGGTAAAATTAGAACCAATCGAACTTGATAACAATCGTATTGATGACAACACAACAAATCATACAGCAGCATCTATGCCACATTCAAATCGAATGAAACGATCTCGTAAAGCAGCTCATCCATCAAAAACTATCAAACCATCCATACAAACATCTTATATGAATCAATTAACAACAAATACATCACATATTCAAGTCGAAGAACCATCTACTTCTATAATGACTTCTACCGATGATGAATTATCTAATTTACCACAATTTGATAATATAGATGAACAAGAAAATAATGATGAAAGTTGTATTGATATGAATGAAGAATCATCTATTACACATCATCATCATCATCATCATATATCATCAAAACGACCACGTTTAAGTCGCAATAAACGTTTAGAAGCTAATGCACGTGAACGTGAACGTGTACATAATTTAACAGCAGCATTTGAAGCATTAAGACAAGTTATACCTATGTATGGTGATCAACCAAAATTAAGTCGTTTATCAATATTACGTATTGCTTGTTCATATGTACATGTTCTTGGTGCATTAAATCAAATTGATTTTAGTCAAGAACAAAATGCTTATACATTAAATGAATCTTTTCATATGCTTTCATGTACAATTTTAAATGAACTTAAACGAAAAAAAAATAACTGATAACAAAAACAAAAAGAATATAATTAATGTTGTTTTTATTATATTTGTTATTATCTATGTTGTAAAACAAAAACAATCAATTTTATTATAAGTACGAATAAAACAAAACCAAAGATGCTTGATAATTAATGGTTTATTTTCTTTGTTGAAAAGTAATAGAACAAAAAAAAAATATTTTTAGAATTTATGAAATTTAATATTAGTTTTAAAATGATTTTAATCCTCATACATCAAAATAATCCTATAGAGAGAGAAATTATTGTATGCTAACGTTTATATATATAGTAGATAATATCAATTGCTTTTTAATCGAATCATTAATTGCTTAATAAAATCTTTTTAGATATCTATGATAATTAGAAAACTATAAGTATACAGAATGGTTACTTTTTTTTAAGACTCTACTCTTCTTAATCTTTTCTGTACAACCAATCAAAACAAGTATTTATTATTAACTATAGTCTTTGTTTGAATTCCGCTATGATAAAAAGCTGATCTATGCAATCGTATTCACGGATGTTCCAAGCAGGAAAAAGTCACCCATTCCTCAATCTTGAGAAATTTTCGTTTTTTGCTCATCAATTCTAAAAGCAACATTTGATCCCCATCCAAAAGTAGATCAATTTTAGAGAAAATCTTCCAATCGACCTCCTGGATCATCGACCCTCTCCACAATTATTGACGACCTCGTACCACCCCTGATCGTATTCAATCACTTTAGTACATGTGAAAATATTTTAGATAATGAAGTCTGCAGAGGAAAAGCAAAGTGGTACAGAATATTTATGATTTCAAAAAAAAAATACCATGTTTGATAGTTTACTGAAAATATCACAGAACTTTGATGGCATCTTGTAAAACAAAAGAGTACTTTACTGTTTAGTATGAGATTGATTAAAATTAAGTTCATTTTCTTGTGTTTATTTTAATTTATTCTATTAATTTTCTTTTTTTTATAGTTGTTTAAATATGTAACGACTATAAATTTTTAAAAAGAAACAATAACAATTGCATAATAAATATTATTTATTCTATTTAAATTATATCTTTACTGTAGGATTAATATTCGAAATAATGCTTCTATAATCCTCAGTATCAGAAATTTGTATGATTAATTATTTTTTGAATAGCATCACAATAATGTGCGTCATAGTTGATATAATCAAGAATAAAATGATGATAAAAAAAAAAGTATTGTAATGAAATGACGATTGTGCAAAGACTGGAATCAAAATATGATGGATCAAGAGAAATAAGATATCTTCGTAGAAAAAAAAAAGAATTAAATTTCGGTCCTGAGAAACATAGAGTTGAATGGTTATTATGATTGATTGTGAAAACTTAGGAGTTTTTATGTTTTTTCTTATGGAGATAGCTTATTTAGAGAATTTTAAGCTCGGATTATTATGATAAAAGAACTATATTGTTGAAAAATTGAAGTAAAGTTTCGAAAACATAATAGATACGAGTTACAATCTTTCATTTTTAACACATGATGGCATACATTTCTATCATATTCTTATATAACTATTGCGAAATACGTCATAAATGTCTACGAATTTTTTTATATGCTACCATTAACTAACATCGATTGTTTCACAGCAGTTCAGTTTCAATCATTAGAACATGAATAAAAATCTTGATTGTAATGAATATTTTCGAAAAAGAAAATCATTTTTGCTTTGATCTACCAATGTGTTTTTTATATCGAAATATAAGATCCTTAAAACATAAACTAAAACTGAATTTATCATCCAATTTATGTGATCGACTGAAATAATCTCAATTATTTTTATTATTTTGCCAAAAATATTTTCGAGTGCTTATATGTTATATGATGTCAATATTCATTTTCATCACACTCATTTATCTGGATTTTTACACACTGAACTTCATCAATCTTTTTCATCACAACAATCAACTTATCTATTACATATCTTCTATCAATCGCGACACAAATGATCAACTAGGATCATGTTTAAAATAATTATAAAATATTAAATTAATGATCTTGTAACGATGACTGATGTTTAGTCACCTTTACGATTAAATTTGCTCTCGACACTAACAGAAAAAATAATATGTCAATGTCGAAATCGAGTCATGATCATTTACAACTATAAAATAAATCATCTGTTAATAAAATATTGTTCTACATAAGACTAACGAAAGTCGACTATGAAAGTAATTATTGGCTGGTGCAATTCGTTTGATGAACTTATTCGAACCTTAGTTTTCATTTTATATATTCAGAAAATTTAGAACGATAATAGAAGGTAGTGGGGAAAAGAGTTTAACAACAATGTATTTTTCTCTAATGTTAAGCATTTAGCTCATATAAAGATAGTGGTTTAAATATTCAAGAGAGTTTTCTATCTAATGTATTCTATACCAAGATTTCTAAAAAAAAACTGTGAGAGATCGCCGCATTTTTTACGATCTTTCCTGAAAAAATTAAAAGTATCATAAAAAAACGAAATTTATCAAAAAATCGCTAAAAAATATCTTTTTTTTTTCAATTTATGTGATACTTTTAACTTTTTAAGAGAAGATCGTAGAAAATATGGCGACTACTCATTTTGTTCTCTTTAAAATGACATTATTAAAAAAACTAACTTTGACAAGATCTTTTGAGATCTGAAAATTACCGTATCCAATTTTTTTAGAAACCTTGCCATCATACTTCATCTGTAAAATTATGGTAAAAGAAAACTCCATTGACTAGTTTAACGGAATATGAAAGTTTTCGCTATATATGTACACGATAGTCTATGCAATTAAATCGTAATTTACGAGTGACAATCGTTTGATCATTATCGTAGAAAAGAAGAAATTAATGAGTTGGAACAATATTCTTCGATTGATCAGAGATATGATCATAACTTCAGTTTTTTTTCGCACTTTGACGCAAAAATGAAAAGTTTTGATATGTATCGTAATTACTTGACAAGCATGAGGTCATTAAATTGCTAACAATATTTATCATCCAAAATAGATTATGAACTAAGCATATAAAAAAGTTTCTATGGTCTAATGGTTAAGTTATTCGACTCATTACCTTTTTTTTCCTTCCTCAAAATATTGTATTAAAACATTGGCGTCATCACTCGTTAAATAATTTTAACTAATTCATTTTCAACTATTATCTTATCTGATAACATAATGACTGTTTTCAAGTATACATCGATTATTGTGACTAGTTTCCCATTAGTCAACATGTACGGGAGAGCTCAAGGAATTGAGCAGAATAACTCTAAATTAGCTTAATCCTTTGTTCAGAGCTATAGTTAACATAACCTATAGAAAATATATCAAGCTAAGAAAAATCATTTCATGACAGTATCCTATACCATACAATCGTAGAAAGATATAGTATCCTTCTTATTTTATTGATGTTTTGTCGAAAAAAACAACATATCACTTGCTTAATAACATGTACAAATACTTGAAATATAATATGAATTAGGTAATCATGTGTATTATTGACTTTTAATGTTGTTTCAACATAGTTATTATTTTTCCTACTGAATCAAGTTTTTCGAATTAAAATGAAATCTATTTGTAAGTCTCACTTATTTTTTTCTGTGTGATTCATGTAAAATTTATTTATTAGATAAATATTTTCGCATCAACACAGATCTATCAAAAAACATTCAAATAAATTCATTTCTTTCAAAACATAAACCAAAATGCCATCTATATTTATCTACAGAAGATAATGTTACTGGATATGATCCAGATGATACAAAACAATTTAGATGATCATTTTAGTCAATATTTAATATACGAACAAACAAGATATATCATACGTGGAATGAAATTAAAAGTCAAACTGAAATTTTGCATATAATACTAAGAAAAGACGTATACATTATAGATGATCTGTAGCCTTCCTATTTACAACCATAAAGATGATAATATCATCTGTTCTTTATTGTGGCAAAACGCACCAAGATACGTGCCTTGAATGATTTAGTGGTCATAAAAATAGAAACAACTTTTGTACTTTACGGACATTTCGATGTAAGTTGTGATGAAAACAAGAGAAAAAGCTTTAATTAGGATTTTTGTGTTGGAATTAAATTCATAAATTCTTTTTTTTTTGTCATTATGAAAAATTGTTCGCATTATCATGACTTGTTCTATAAGATCAACAGTAATTTTCTATACCCATTGTTTTTTTTCTTATGACTGATTACGTGTGACATCTAGACAAGAAGACATACTATGGTACAATAAGCGACATTCTTATGTCTTGAACTTCTTGACTCGAACTATACCCCTTCGAAATTAATGCGTTAAATCACGAGTTAATCATACCATAAACACGTACCTTTCAATAACAAAAACAAGAAAATCATCATTTATCTAAAAAGATAAATATCGGTACGACTAAAGATCATTGACTGTTGATCGCTATACAAAACCTTGTCGTTGTTTTATTTTTATTCAAAATGGCAATAAATTTGTATGATTTTTTTCTTTCTTCTATATTTCTTTTCTAGTCATTACAATATTATATATTTTTGTTTTCTTGTCAGTAAATCAATCAAATAATGAAATTCATTCTATTATGGTTAGCAACATTTACTGTTTTATTATTTGTCAATAAATTACATTTTATATAACATTTTGTTTTATATATCTATATAAATCTTGATTTTGTCTTTATGGATGATTTATAATTTATAACACAAAAACAAAAACAAAAATGATTCGTCGAATTGTCTGTGATGTTGAATTTTGTGTAATTGTTAAAGAAAAATTAAATCCTTGTGATAGTGTACTTGTAACTGGCTCATGTGAACAATTAGGTGAATGGTTACCAAATCGTTGTGTACCATTAAATCGTACAGATAAAAATGATGAAGGTGAAATTTGGTCAACTAATATTAAAATTTATGGAACACAAAAAATTTCTTATCGATATTTAATTGCGCAAATTGTACGAATTGATGATGATTTAAATTTAATTATTAAAAAATGTAAGTTAAATGAATAAAAAACCAAAAACTTTTTTTGTAAATTAGGTTTCTTTTTTTTTGCTGTTTATCTATAGGGGAGACATTTAAAACAGCACGTCAAATATCATTGAATAATCATTGGATGAATGAATGTGATAATGGAGTGTCATCATTAACAAATACACCAGTTGATAATGAACAACCTGATGAATATCCAGCTATATTTGGTTGTTATAAAGGTGAATGTCGTACTGATATTGGTTGGTTAACTGGTCAAAGAGAAATTCAACTTCGTTTTCATTCAAATACTTTACAATTATGGTCATCGAAATTACGTAATAGTAAAATGTCATTAAAAGTTTCACCTATTGGTATGTTGTTGTTTTGCTTTTTTTTGTTTGAAGTAAATTTTAATAGAAAAATTTGTTTTTGGTTTTTTTTAGATTTAAATTATCAACAAGAAAATGAAGAAATTTCATCAGATTTACCTGGTCAACTATATGCACCAACATCAAAAGTATTTATACAGTCAGCTATATTACGTTTATCTGGTTGTGAAGCTAATATTCAAAGTGATTATGGTGCTATTATTGAAAAAGATGATTATATGATTGTTAAAATTCAAACATTTGAACCAGAAAATGTTGCATATCATATTGATTTTTATCTTGTTGATGAATTAACAACATTAAGAAAACATATTGGTTTTGCATATGTTTTACCAGTACATTCAAATCTTGAATTAGCAGATAATAAACATCTTAATCGTATTGTACCTATTATTGGACTTAAACATAATCCGTTCGTATTATTATTAAAAGAAAACATACAACATTGAATTTTCTTTTGTTTTTAATTTTAGTATTGGTCAAATAAAAATTGATGTTTTATTAATAACACCATTAGAAGGTGTTCAACAAAAATTTCTTGTTTCACCATCAAAATATTGGCGTCAAGGTCGACGACCAGTTAATGTTGGTCATCGAGGTTTAGGTAAAAAAAATATTATTTAAACTTTTCAGAATGAGATTATTCAATTGATTCTATTTTATATTCAAATTTTTTGTAATATATTTTCAATATATGATAGTCTCGAAAAACAATTTCCATTGCAAACTAAATATTCGTATCTGATACGAAATTGTTTTTTTGTTTTGCTGGTGAATGACAAGCTGTCAGCCTAAGCGATTTCCCAGTAGAGGGTCGACCTATTCTTATATCTCATTAACTATTATATTTATCAAAAATCTATCTATCAAATTACTTACGAGCGAAAAAGTAGAATATAATCAAGCAAACTACATTAATGAGCATGTAGAATTGTTAATGATCATGAATGCATAATATATTTCGCTATTTAAAAAAAAGGGCTGCGGCAGAGATGAAAGCGATCTGAGTAGGCCAGATTCATCAGTCTAAAATCCACATCGGTATGGGTTCCATCTCTGGGTTGTAATACATATATGTATCACATTCATCCTGAAATGATTAAACGATTGATTAATTAATAAATTTCGTTTTTTTCTATTAGGTAAAACAAATACTGAACATATTCCGTGTAAAACTCAATCATCATCATCATCAAATGATTCAAATAAACAACGTATTATGGATAATGCAGCACCGATACTTCCACCAACAACACGACCTGTTCAAACAAAATTTGTTAGTGAAAATACATTAGCTTCATTTAAAGGTGCTTTTCAACTTGGTTTTGATTTTGTTGAATTTGATGTACAATTAGCTAAAGATAAAATACCTGTTGTTTATCATGATTTTCAAGTTGCTATTACACTTAAACGTAAAGGACAAGAAGCTGAATTATTTGT
Organism: Rotaria sordida; assembly: GCA_905250125.1. Classification (NCBI taxonomy): domain Eukaryota; kingdom Metazoa; phylum Rotifera; class Eurotatoria; order Philodinida; family Philodinidae; genus Rotaria; species Rotaria sordida. The sequence goes on from CAJNOL010000316.1 coordinate 128,286, forward strand.
TGTACCTGTTAAAGATTTAACATTACCACAATTACAATCATTAAAAATATATCATGCAAGTAAAACTGATGTATCAAAAGTTGATGAAGAATTTGATGATGATGATCAAACAACTATAAATAATAATACAAATTTAACAGGAATATCAAATTCATCAAATAATCTTGATAATCAACAAATAATTTCAACAAATCAATTAAAACAACAACAACAAGATGATAAAAAATTTCGTTCATTATTTCCAACATTACACGAACTTTTTGAAACACTTGATCCACATCTTGGATTTAATGTTGAAATAAAATATGCTATGGAATATCGACAAGGTGGAAGTGAACAAAATCATTATTTTGAACGTAATGAATACATTGATTGTATTCTTCGATGCCTTATTACTTATGGTAAATAGAAAACAAACAGAGAAGATTTCTTCTCTTCGTTTTATATACAATGTGAAGCATGGCATTTATATAGTTCTTCGCGAATTTTAATACTCTTTCAATGGCTTGATGAAAGTATCAAGATTGAAGCGATTTCATTTTTCTGTTTTTGATCTTTTTGAGAACATTCAGTTTCATAGTTTCCGATGACTGTCAAGAGTGAAAGGGTTCCTTCTCTATCGAAACCCATGTGCGAGACCAAGTTTTTTGGTCCTAGTCATAGTTTCGACAAATCTGGTATAAACTCAGTCCTGATAACTAGGATCTCTATTAAGAACAGTTAATCATAAATAATGAATCATATAGACGATGAAACGATAAATTGATAGCATTGTTTAGAAATATGTTGATAGAATTCTCTTCCCAATAATTTGTAATATCTACTTTTCACGTCCTTGTATATTTAGAACAGTTGATGATTGATCGAAACATATGTTTTCAATTACAGTGACAAGAAAGAAATTTGTTTTTATAAACTATAAATATCTTCCCAGGGAAATACACGTTTCGTTATTAATTGTAGAAACGATTATTCGTTTTTTTATGAGATATTGATTTTTATCGAGAATTGACATTCAAAGTTTTACATGGCATTTTACAGTCGAATACCATCTTGTTATTTCTATTTTCTTTAGCTGGTAAACGTGTTATACTCTTATCAACATTTGATCCTGATTGTGCCTCAATGCTTCGTCGTAAACAAACATTATTTCCAGTATTATTTTTAACACAAGGTGAAAAAGGTGATTGGCCACAATTTTTAGATATTCGAACATGGTCAATTGATATTGGTCTATGTTTTATTGTTGCTGAACATTTATCAGGTTTAGCTGCACCAGCACTTGATATTCTTTCAAATAAAGATTTTGTTAAACATGTTAAAGATAATGGAAAATTATTATTTGTTTGGGGTGATGAAGCAAGTAAGATTGAATTTGAAAGAAAGAAACAGTACATCTATGTTTTATTATTTTAATTAAGGTGAAAAAGATGTATCAAAATGTTTATTAGAATTACGTGTTGATGGTTTAATATTTGATCATGTTGCTGAATTTAAAGAAGAACATTCAACAACAGAAAATCTCTTTATTTGTAAGTAATTTAATTTAAAAAGAAATTGAAAAATAAAGATTTTTTTTTTTTGTTAAATAATTTTAGCGGAAGAACGTGAAGAATTAGAAGTCCTTAATAATTTTCGTCAAAAACAACTTGAATTGCAACATAATCAATTATTACAAGAACTTGAACGATTAAAAGCTGCACGAGAAGCAACAACTTTATCAGAATCAACAATAAATACATCATCAACAAATCAACTTTCTAAAGTCTCAACAAATTTAGGACAAGATCAATCATCTATAACAGATTCAAATTTTAAACATGTTATGTGACTAGATCATATTTGTCAATATCGAGAAATATTTTTCATCTGTATACTTTATGTTTTCTTAGTGATAATCTCTTTTTTTTTTTCTTTTTCTCATATATAAAGTTCTCACTTAATTCAATAATCTTATTCTCCTGAATTTTTTTTGTATTTTAAAAAGAAAAAACAAAGAACCAATCATTCTATTATTGTGATTTATTAATTATTATATATATATATAACTGAAATGTAAACAAATAATAGGCAATATGACATTTATTGCAATAGAACAAATAATATGACTTTATTTTTAATTATAGATCATATTAATGATTATACGTATTATTAATAGTTTATTAGAAGTTTTAACTCGACCATATATTTATATACAAAAATATATTCTTGTTGCATTTCAATCACATTTACCAATACATTTTGATGAAAAATCATGGTATATTTTATTTGGTTTTATGACTTTTTTGGCATTTATTGTTGCTTATATACTTAGTCGATATATAACATTACAAGATGCCGATGATGATCCTATTTATCAACGTGCACAATTTTTTTCAATGCAAAGAAAACATCGAAAAGTGACTTGAATCAGAATAGATGTATAAAATTTTGTTTTCTTTAGTCATTTAAAAAAAATAAACAACCTAGTCAATACTTATTAATAAAAAAAAGAAAACATTGTAGATTGTCAGGAATATTCATAATGACTACTGCTTTTATTCACATGCATCAATGATATATTAGCTGACAGCAACGACGCATCCTTCGCATTATACTTTCATGTTATTTTTATTTTTTGCATTGATACAGAATCTATTCGTGTGTGCAACTGCGTGCTTAAGGAACTTTTTTCCAGCTTGGGGAAATCTTCAAAAGGCGGCTGAAAAAAGTCTTTCTTGTAGAGCTCAGAATGAAATATTAGTATACAGCTTCTTGAATTTAAGTTTGATAGAAAGTAATAATATTGCTGCTTTTTATTGACTATGCTCGAATTAGGACTGTAATTAATGAATAATTAATAAAGATTAGTGTTTTCTTTCTAATGCAAGTTTGCGTTCGTTAGAGAGAAGGTCTTTTTCATTTCGTTTTCTTCGATGGTAAGATAAACCGAGGAAATTTTCCATTTTTGGTGGCAGATTCTGAATTTCTGATTATTTGTAATGTGTGTTATGTTCAACTGTGCAGAAAAGAGTTCTTTTTATGTATCAATAAATTATCATTGAAAGATCTTTATAAATTAAAGAAATTACTCTATATATTTGAAATGATAATTTTAATGAATTTCACTAGAAAGACTTAATCTATCAATAATAAATTTATTAAATATGAATAAATTGCGTGTTAAAGAATTATATTACTATACAACATGTTCGTCTTATGTAATCATTAAGTGATAATAAAATATCACATCTTATAATTGATTTTATTCAAATTGAATTTAATTTATTATTATCATTAGCATCGTAGATTAAACAAGTAAACTAACAATTTAGAAAAAAAATCATTTACAATCGTAGAAATAGAAAAACTGCCATATTTATTTCATCATTCAAGAAAAAAAACGTTGATATTTGATTTAAATAATGAATGATTGTATGCTTTGCTTTTAACGATTGTTACTATTTTGTTTGACATTTAAAAAAAAAGCGCATATATCAAATAAATGAATGCTGCAAACAGATACTCAGTCTCGTTTATATTGTGTTCATTATGTACCAGCAAATATTGATTGTTCAGATTGTCATTCAACCGAGAAAGACTACAAAAATCGACCACTCTATGCTCCTTTATATGTTCCTCTACCCAATTTACCTACTGTACTTGATAATTCACAATTAAAATTACCTAATGCTTTCTATGTACCATTCAACGAGAATCCAAATAATCAAAAATCAAAAAACAATTCTTCAAATTATGTCCTATTAGATGATTGTGTCGAAATAAATACAAAGAATGGTATTGTTCGAGTACCTCGATCAACACTTGTTCAACGATCTTGTTTAAATGAATCTAATAAACATAATAATCAATTATCAACAAAAAAATCTATTTGTAATTTACAACAAATATTTCCTGGTGATTTTCAAAAACATGCACATCGTTTTACACGTAGTTTTAGTTGGAAAACTAAACCAGAAGAACCACCATTTACACAAATGCAACCATTACCAAAACTTATTAAACGACCAGGTTATATAGAAATATGTTGTAAAAGTTAGTTTTTAAATATTAAATTATTAATGATTAAATAAAAATTGATTTTAAGATATTTGTTGGCCAACACATCAACTTTGTTTATGTTGTACACGAAATGTTGCTGAAAGTTGTCGTAAATGGTCTAAATCAACAGGAGAATATGATTATATTGATGCATGTTGGTCATCATGTGCATTATGTTCAGATGATGCATATAAAATACTCAATACACCTATTGTTTATAATGAGAAAATTATTGATCCAGAATTTTTATTACCACTTGATGCTGAATTACTCTATTATTCAATACAATCAGCAAAACGTCAACAAGTGAAACAACAAAATTTACCAACTGAATCCATATTTACTCAACAACAATCACAAATATCAGAAAATCAACAAGATAATATAATACCATTTGCTACTGACCAGAATGATTCAAAAGAGTTGCCATCACCAGCAGCAGCAGCACAGAATCAAGAAAGTACGATAAAATCTGAAATATTCAATATACCATTGCAAGAACAACAACAACCAGTCACACCATTACCAATAATAACAACGACTGTAGATAAGTTAAAAGAGCCGCAAATAGTCAAGTCTTCAAAATCCGTTAGAGATAAAAAATCATTACAATTCACACGAAAGAAGAATCATAGAAAAAAACGAACTAAAAAACCTAGTCGATCACGAAGTTCTTCTAAAAAAAGATCAAAAAATCGTTCTAAAAGAAAATTGAAATCAAAAAAATAACTAATATTCATTTAAAATTTTCAATAATTAAAGCCAGATACAACGTCTTGTCTTCTCAGACTAAACATTCAAATGAACCTGTTTCACATATCTGATTGATTCAATTGAAAAGTAACAGTTGTAAGAGCAATACTAATAAAAAAATCAATCATCTTGAAAAATACTCAAAACATAAATATTACAAGGATTTTGTTAATCAATTTTATAGTCGATTATCAATGCTAATATAATTATCTACTAGTGCCCTCTGGACGCAAAATTTAAACATCTAATTATAGAACTATACTTCAAAGATTTTCTCATTTACATATTAGTATGTGAGGATTTTATAAGAAAAATAAGTAAAAATTCAAAACATGATCAGAAGATATATACGTACGTAAAGTGACATTATGATATGTCTACTTGTTCTGTTTTTAATAAACTGAGAATTTTATTTATTGTTGTTCATAATTTCTATGAAGAAAACTGATGCAAAAATGACTATTGCTTTGTGCATCATTAAGTTCGCCAGGAAAAGATGAAAGACTATAATAATAATACATTAGACTGTGGGTTCTTCTAGCATATATTGCTTTTCCTTTCAAATTAAAATTCTTTTGTTGTTAAAGAAAATGTCAAAACATTAATGTATTTTGACCTTGCCAGTATTTTATTTTCTATATTTACTGGAACTATTCTTTTGCAAACTCAAAAGAAATTGATTCCATTTCAAATTACTCTTTGTACCATTCTACAAATAGATGACACAATTAAACTTCATTCATTTGAATGTATGCCTAATTTCAATATTGAATATAATGACGAATGCCTAAGGACAAGAACTGTGAAATAAAAATTCTTTGTCAATCCTCTTGCAATTTTATAATTGCCAAACTATAAAAAAACAACACATTATCCACGAGGTTTTCTTGTTTTCACATCTACATCAATGAAGAAATGTGTGTAGATGGAATATTTGGTTGTGTAAATTCTATGACAAAAAAAAATACGTCACTCTAATTAATAACAATGATGAAGCTGTTAGAAAATTGACTGTCTATTTTCAAATTTCCGAAGAAATTATCATAGTTCTATTGATAGTTCCTCTCGACAACTTGCTATGTCTCTTTCTCTTATTTTTCTAGTTGTTGTTATGAAGAATACTTGAGAAGATAGTTAAAAACAACCATTTTTAAGACTGCAATTAATAAATTATTTTTTTTCTAGTAATATATATTGTAATAAAAATAAACGTCTTGTTTCTTATAGGCATATGTTTAATCAATCGAGTGTCATCAAAACAATAGCTATAAACTATCTCTATAACAAATGTAATATAGGAGTTTATTTTGTAGATTCTATATTAAGATATGATATGAAACCGAATTAATGAGGTTGAAAAATGTTGTAAATCTTTTATCTATGAAGACATGTTGACAGATATATATACATGTTAAGTGTGATAAACCGATATTTTATTGACGTTCTTTTTTTTTTTTAATTAAAATGTAAATAATTGATAACATTGTTTTCATCATACACAAGTAGATTTTTTTTTATAGGTGAAAAAAAATAATTTACTAGAAAATGGTTGCCTTCATCTGAGATTATCATAAACTAGAATAAAAAATCAAAGATTCTGTCAAAATGAAATCATATTGAGAAAGCCTTCATTATATTCCCTAATGAATTACATTATTATTTTTTTTCTGATTGATTATTATAGTCATATTTACATAATTGTAAACAAAAAAAAGAAACTAAAAATTTTACAAAAGATAAATTGACTAATTCATTCTATAATATTTGACAAATTGTTGTTTTTTTTCGTTTTCTAAGAAAATAATTTACATTTATTTAATAATAACATTAAAAATTTAAACATTCAACTAATTTTCTTTTTTAATTAACATATACTTTACATTCTAATATATTTAATAATAATATATAGTTAACAATAAGCCAATAATCATAATTGATAATGATAACTTTAGATTTTGTGCTTTATTACAACCATCATATGCACAAAGTGACATAAAACCTTGTAAACGTATAGAGCCATTCCAATCTTGAAAACCTTTTAATCGAAAATTGCCTGATGTTTCTAATAATTTTGTTGATTCCATAATATTATCAACAACACATGTACGATAATAAATAACAGTATTTAAATAAGAAACATTGGCATCACCATCAATACTTAATATACGACCACTAATTTTTACACAAAATCGAGCCGGAAATGTTCCATTTTTGCCCATGGCCGTTGCCTGAATATATATATATATATACATTCAAGTTTCTTTTACTATTCAGTTTACAAGTCAATTAATTTTTTATTTATAAGTGTCCTATGCCCTCATCATTTATAACGAACTCCACTAGCGGTAATCGAATTATTCAATTTATGCTCGAAGAGGAAAACAGAGCAGACGGAAATTAATTACTTTTGACATAAATATCAACAAAATTTTTCTTTTTACATATGTGAAATTTTATGATTTAAAATACAAGAAAGAAAAAAACAAATCATCATTATATTTACCTGACAATTTATTTGAACTGGATTAATTAATGATGAAAATGGATCTCGACAACCATCATCATTAGGATTTGTTGTCATACACTTATAACATGCTAATCCTTGACTAGATATTGGTTCAATTAATACAAATATATATAATATGAATACACTAAATTGTTCCCAATATTGGATATTTGATAACATTCTATAATCGTCAAAATAAAATTTCTATATTGATATGCACGAAAAAAAAATCATTTTAATCGAAAGTTTTTTCAAATCAATAAATAACAATATATACCTTCTTTTTTTTTTGGTACTACTTCTTGTTCGACTGCTTACTAAAATGTTATATATGCCACTCTAAGTGATGGTAATTTTTTTTTTTGAAAAATAACAGCAGTTGCGTTTCCTTTTTCTCTTGCTCAACGAGTCATCATCATCAACAACATCTTTTTCTTTTCTTTCTCGTTTTACTATGTGTTTCTCAATACTGAAAAGTTCTTCTCCGTCGTTGCTCTATTTCTTCTTTCTCTGTAAGTCTGTGCTTGATGAAGACTTCGTCTTTTTTCTCTACTCTCAGTATCCTCTGCATCCCTCTCTCTTCTTAACTGCAGTCATGTAGAAAAATTGAGTCATTGATTAGACACTAGCTCTCTATGATGTAGAGAGAATAAGAGAAATACTTCTTATAGCTAACATTTTTTTTTCTCTAGTTTTCATAATGAAATGACGAGGCGTTGTTAACATGATTCTTTCGAGTCGCCATGACTGAGCTTTGTTTTTTGTCTTATTTCTTTTTTCCGGCCGTTTTTCTCTCTCCACTCTATTACACATTAGAGAATATGTTGTCGATGCAAATAAATTGAACAGAAAAGAGTTGAGGTAAAGAAAATAATTTAGCAATTCTACTACAAATGATTTTTTTTTATGGAACATTCATGCTATCTTTTTTTTATGATTAGCATAGAATTAGTTGTTTCGCTTTTTCATTTTCAAGTATCATCTTAGTGAATCTAAGATGCATGGAAATAAGAATGTTTTAACGGAAAGAAACGATGATCACGTACGAAAAAAAAAAAAGTGTCTTAAAGCTCATTAGAAAGAAAGTATCAGGTGATTTTTGGACTTTTTTCTGGTAAGAAAACGATGATTCTCGCCTTCAGCCTCTAGATTTGTCACTCTAATACTATTCTTGTACTCTTGAGATTAATTTAAAAAGGTCACGTTCAATTAACCAGAAAAAAGAAATAAGATATGATAGAAGAATGTTTTTTAGCAATCAATCGATGATATATCTGTAGATTTTGCATAGCATATAAGAATAATTATTTTTTTTTTTTGTGTTTGTCATTTTCCGATAGAATTTATTGTTCGAAGATTTACTGATCTCATTTTGAGAAAATATGTGGTCGACTGAGTCTAACCTAAAGAAAAAAAAAAGTAATTTCATGATCGATCTCAAAACTGACGGCTTCAGTTCCGGAGCTAGCAAACTGTTTCCGGTTCCTTTTTTTTTCCTATTCAATTCTTTTCATACAAACAAATGATTGACATGCATTTCTCTCGCATATAAATATTGACTATTATATATTAATTTTAAAATTAAACTTGTATATTATCAATATTTGAATTACACAAACAATTTCACTTATGTCTCATCTACGTCTATCAATAGCATCGATTCAATTATAATATTTTACAGTTTTTTTTTGTCTTGGTCACGACTATTTTGTTTTAATTGGAAGAAAAAAAAAAAGTAGATTAATTGGTAAAATATTTTTTCTTTCGTCATCTATCAATATATGTTCTTTATTATAAGTTATAATATCTTTGACATCTGTTGACACGTGTTCGTTCGATAAAATATGGTTAGATTAATGTCAATTTACGTGAAGTAAAAACCCGAATTAATCTTATTTGGTTTCTTATGAAAAATGATCTGATAATTAACCTTTCTTTTCTTTTTTCATAGAAAAAAAAAGAAAGACAAAAATATATATATATATGTGTATGTGCTATAATATATTCCATATGTAATTTCTAGTACTAAAATGCAATTTCTCGTGATGCTCTTGACATTTCTCAATTGTGATAATCTATTCTTACACATACTAAACAACACAAAAACTATCTTTATTAGTGTATGTTGAATATTATTCTTTATAAAAAGAAAGTCGAAGTTTAAAAGTTATATTAATTGAAAAATAACTCATATCGGGTGAAATATCATAAATGGGTGTATTTTGATATTTTTATCATCCGATATATTCTATTACAAATATATGTCACAAGATGCAGCATGAAAAGCTCTTCAATTTACAAACAAAAACTTACTGAATGTAAGGCATCTTTTGTTAAACGATCAATTCGTTTACTGATTGATGAAATAAGAAAAAGAAATTCCTTGTATACAAAACAACTTGTTCGCAACATCGAAAATTATTCAAACAGATTGTCGTCCATATATAAAATAAGTTTTTGTTTGAAAATCGCAAAACTTTTCATGCTACATGCAGTTATTCATTATGCACTCACTCGTTAGTCTATCAGATAAATGAACGTTAAATTTTACTCTAATAAATAAGTTGTTAATTATAGAAATCATTCATTTATTAATCATATGTAAATTTTAGTGCGAATAATGTTCTAACATATAAATGTACATGTATTAAAAAACACTTAATACAATATTAATGAATAAAATATTAAAAAAAAAACAAGAAAAAAAAACCTATCACAGATTAGAATGACTTGAACATGGTGAAATTTGACGAAAAAGTAAAGCAATATCTAATGCTGTTTGATAAATATCTCGAGCACTTTGAAGATTTGTTAATATGGCAATACATATACCACAACGTGGATTCGAACAATTTTTAGAACATGGAATAATAAGAAGTATTGATGTAGCTCCAACAGCACCACCTGTATGATAAACATGAGATGGAATAGTAAATTCATTAATAGAAGATGATTGTTCTTTTGTAATCATCCATCCTAAACCATAGAATGTATTTTTCTTTTTTGTAGCTACAATTGGTGACCACATTTCTCGAATTGTTTCTGCTTTTAATAATTGTTTAGTTAATTGAGAATCAATTGATTTTGTTTGATGACATTGTAAAAGAGTATTAGCAAATATAAGAAGATCATTTATATTTGATAACATTCCACCACCGGCCCATTTATATGATAAATCAACATATGTAACATGACGTAAACCTTCTTTTAATGAACGACGACAATAATAACGACTTCGATTTGATACAATTTCATCTGGATATTCAAGTTTAGTATGATGTAAATCAAGTTGTTTAATAATAAGATCTTCAATAAGTTGAACAAATGTTCGTTTATCATTAGAAATACGTTCTAATATAGCACTTAATAATGTATAACCATGTGTTGTATAAAGCCATGATGTACCAGGTTGATGAAGTAGTTCGTCATTAAGAAAAATTGATAAAGATTCAGCTACTGTCGAATATGAACGAGTTATATAATATTCTGGAAGATTAAATTCATCATCAGTTTCTGGTTCGCCCTTTTTCCAATAGTGACGAACACCACTATAACAAAAAAAAGCAAAAAAAAAACAGATAGAAACAATATTTTTAAAAGATAACTTTTATGTTAGTTATGAGTGTAATTAATCCTGAACCGAAATTTAGAAAGAATAAATCATCTATCATTTACAATGATAGACAACAAATTATTTTTGTTTGTGAAGAAAATACCTTATTGATCATGTGAGAAATTTTTTATTTATTTGTTTCATGAAAAGAAGTTGAATCATAGATCTCTAAAATCGAATGAAAAATCTTAATAAATATAAAATAATTCCAGTATATTGAATAGTTATGTAAATCTATTGATATTTATTTTTATATCATTATAAGAAAAAAAACGAATTCAATCATTTACCTTGTATGTGAAGCTAATTGACGAATAGTAATTGAAACAGGTAGTTTTTCATATACAAATTTTGGTAAATCTGGATGATGTTTATCAATTGTATCATCCCAATTAAGTTTTCCTTTTTCGACAAATTGTGCTGCTAATGTCGTTGTAAATGCTTTACTAATACTTGCAATACGCATAACTGTATCAGGTGTACATGGAACTCGTTGTTCAATATCAGCTAGACCATAACCTTTTTTCCATACAAGTGAACCATGCATTGTTACACCTATACTTACACCTTTTTATGAAAATAATACAAAAAATTAGATTTTTCTAGAATTAATCATTGATGATTTATTTATATACAAGACTGGACATAGTTTTTTGAACAATTGTTCAAAAGAACTGAAACCATATAAATAGAAAGTGCAAATACGAGTTATTTTTTGATAACTTAAACTTTTTAAATATAAAAAAAAAGTCTACGAAGTGGAACATTTATGTTTTGATAGACAACTGACAATGTGAATGTGAATTTTTTATCATTTTTATATAATGAAGGCCGTCATAGTTGAATGGCTACGTTGTGACTGATATTTGGCTAGTTAGCGTGTATGGGGAACTCAAGCAATTGGGTACAAGTGTTCTGTTTAGAGCTACAGTTAGTCATAGTTGTAGGAAAGATATCGGATTACTCAATCTGTCACTAGGCAGCACTCCATATCGCAAGATAGCCGAAAGGGAGCGATGTTCTTTTTCCATTTTTATATAATGAGTAACTTTTCTTTTCAAATACCCTATTTGAAAAGAGTCTCTGTCGCTGAAAACTTTTCAGAAAAAAACCTCTCAAAATTGAAAAGGATTTTTTCTGAAACTTTAAATTATCTGCTATCTTATGTAATGTCAGACGCTCTTTCGAGTATGATATTTGGAAAGAAAAATTACTCATTATATAAAAATGATAAAGAACTTACACGAACATTGTCAGTTGTCTATCATAGAATAAGCATTTCACTTCATAGACATTTTGCTGTTAGAAACTTTTTAATTATCCAATTGTAGCTTGTGTTTTGCTCTTTCTATTTATATGGTCTCAGTTCTTCTGAACAACTATAAGAAAAATAATAACTCAGTTTACAAGATCAACCATAAAATTTTGTTCAATTCTGTGAGCATAGTATAAATACTGACTGTAATCTTGATGCAAATCGTATCTCAAAGACCAACTTTATGAAGAAGTTATACTTAAGACAAAATCGTCCAAAAAGTTGTGTCCAGTATTGTATATACATATATTACCTGGAATTCCTTGCTTTTCTTTAAATGCTTGACAAATAAGATCAGCTTGATTAACAGTTAATTTTAATTTTTCTTGATCAATATCATTATCATTATTTAATTTTGTCCATAAAAAGCCAGTTGCTGCACAAAGAATAAAAGGTTTACGCAAAGAATACAATCGAGTAAAAGCAACCATGTTAGATTTATCTATAATAATCACAAGAATAATGTTTTCTTTTTTTTTCATTTATTAAACAGATAAATAAGGAGATGTTCATAAAGGAGAGGTCTATTTCCAGCAAAAATCAATTTTTGGAACCGGCTAGAAGCGTTCATAATAGCGAGGTGTTCACATATAGAGGTTTTACTGTAGTATTTTTACAATACAATAAACAGAACATTGGCAAAAATTTATAAAATATTTTTGAATGTATCACTTGATTTTGCTATAAGTTTATTCGTCGTCGGATTATTATCAGCAATATGACCTATTATATTTACTTTATAGACAATAAGTCCATCAATTTGTCCTATAAGTAGAATACGTTCGTGTTTTGTTTGATGGATTCTAAAGAATTTGGTTTTTTTTTATACGCAGAAATTTATAATATTTGAACAAAAAGAAAAATATTTTCTTACTATTTTAGTTAATTCGTGTAAAATTTGTTCGAATACTTAATTTTTTTAATTCATATTCATGTATTGATTTTAAACGTTCAAGAAATTTATCAATCGTTATTTTACATAATTTTAAAGTATCTAATAAAGCTATTTGTTCATCAATACGTCATTGATATTCAGCTAAATAATATTCAAATGCTATTGATTTATTAGTTTAACGATGATGATGAAAATAATAAACGAATATTTAATTCCGATTGTAAATATATAGTATATTTAGCATTAAATGTATCTACTAATGTATTTGATTTTGTAGAGAATTGAATTGTTTTGTCTGACGATGCCATGCTCATCTGGAATAACAATTGAGTTAAACCATCTGTTTATCGTATGTATGTCATTAGAAAAAAGTTGTTTCTTTCGTCCTATCAACAACGAATGTATTTCTTATTATCGACATCTATATAGAAAACCGAGCAATTTTCTTGTATAGTATCAAAGCGTTATTTTGGGTAAATTTTTGCTTGAAAAAAAAAAGATTATTCTTAAGAAAAAGCTAATTTTGATCGAATTGTGTCTAATAAAATTGTAAAATAATCATATTTAATCTAATAAATTTTATTAGAAAATAATTCGATGCATTTTTAAGTTCATGTCATGAAAATTATATTTAAGCGCCTTGAAAATTGATGGAAAATTCGAGTTCAGTATTAATTATTTTTTTGTTTTTCATGTATTCAGAATGAAATCAACATATTTGATATGTCTGATTATTCCTTATCTTGTAAATTGATGTGTTTTAACTTTTTTTCTTGTGAATTCTTTTTTTTTCCTTATATTAAAATAACGATAAAGTTCGAAAGAGCAGTGAAAAACAAATTAAGATGAATGACTATATTTATATTAAATTAAAATTAATAATCGATTGGTTGATGTTGTTTTTTCTTTCTCATTTTTATTAATATGTGTTCAATTCGAATAATGTTTATTCTCTGGAGAATAGAGGTCAACATTTACACCTAATTGTTTTCATTTTGTTATCTCAGTTATAAATAAAAATATAAGTTTATTTTTCTGTTAACATCTTAGCTGTTATTGATGAATATATTCGTCAACCAATCTTTATCGACTCTACCAGTTCTGGTGTTTCATATCGGTTATGTTTTTCTATATCAATTGTATCATTATTTATATTCAGTGCGAATTCGCTCTTTAAATATTATTATTGAATTGGTTATTACTACTCTATAAATCGCACAAGTCGTGAATTGAGATACGAATGTACAATTTGTACTGTTGCACTTTATGTTGATCCATGTTTTCGTATGTACCATGCCCTACTGCACTTTTGAATGAAACTTTGAATTTCGAAAACACTTGTAAGATTAAGTGTTTTTTTTTGAGCTTTGTTATCGAAAAAACAACTTCTGTTTTCTAAATAAAATCATAAAACATATTTGTCACAGAAATTTTGTATTATCCTTAAATGTCTGTGAGTTGCTAAAAGTTATGTCGCAAAAAGTTTACTATTTAGTGTCAAAAAAAATTTTAACAGCTAAGGGGTTTAACACTGACGAATTGAGAACTATAATTTATCTGACGAGAATACTTTTCTTTGTTGGAATAGTACCAATTGTACACCTTCTTTATTTCAGAAGGACAATCAGAAAAATTATTCATTAGACGATCATAATATATTATTTGGAACCTGAAATGGCAATCGTACTTCACAGTCAAAGAGATTCTCTAATAAAGTGTTTAATGTAATAAATGCTACACTTAATTTTTCATTGAAAACTTCATTCGATTATATTGCATCAGTAAAAAACATATCTATTCAAATCGATGATACACTCACTAAACATCTACTCATTGCTGCTGATATGAAATCCGAATCGAATGATTTAGCATGAACATAATACTGTAACTGCAGTCTCTACGTTCGGATATGATTTACTGATGGGAATTATAGTCACAATAGTTGTTTTTCTCCAAGGTATTATAAAGATTCAGGCAAATATCAATATTCACGAGTTAGTCCAATATTGTGATTGTGGTTAGTTGAGCAACATAATATTCTACAGAGTGTCCAGAAAGTCACAAAACGGACACCAAAAATTGAATATCTCCACCGCGCTGTAATCCAATGAGCTGATTTTTTTCTGAGAATAGAGGATAGTTCCAAGTTTTCATTCATTAATGAACAACTTATTCATTCATATGAAAACAGTACCACTGAACTCGTGCACTACATATCGTTAAATAACTAATATATCTCATATACAATGCAACAAAACTAGTTCGAAAGAAATTATCCTTCGGTGTCTAAACAATCACGAACACGTCGCTCAACAGAACGGCATGCTGTGCGACACATTTCGCTTGCCACCCGTTTACAGGCTTGTTCGATTCGGTCTAGAAGCTCAAAAATTGTAGCATATGGTTCCCGGAACACAGAATGTTTTTTTTTATTTGGAAGAAGCTTGTATGTTTGTTTTGGTCTTGAAAGAAATGAAAAAGATGTAGAATATAAGAAAGAATAAGCTAGTTATATATGAATAAAAATCCAAAACTGTTCTCTATTCTCAGAAAAAAACAACTTATTTGATTAGACTGCGGTAGAGATATTCAATTTTTAGTGTCTGTTTCATGACTTTCTGGACACTCTGTATATTAGCTAAGAAATCGAAGTCGATTGTATCGTCAAATCAATAAAAATCATGAATTGTGATAGAACAGTGAATACAAATTTTATTGAATTATTTTGAATTGAATCTATGCTTTTACTGGCAATTATATAAAGAAATTTTAAGTCTATGAAACTAGAAAAAATGCACAAGCAATCAATCATGTAAAATTAACTTTTGAACTGTCTTTGAAAACAAAAAAACCTGTGATATGATTTTCGTCTAATCAATAGGAAATAGACATATGCATGGCTAGCACTGTGAGCCCTCAAACAATGTTCAACAGCTTTTATGAGGCAGAAAGTAAATAAAATTAATTATATTCATGCGTAGTCATAACGATTTAAGTATCGTTTAAAATACAAGACTGATGAATACATTTTAAATTTCAGTTATCGACCTTCGATATAACGAACATTTCTGAAGATGACGGCAACATTCGATCTAATAACTGTTGCTGCTGAAACTCCTTTTGATTATCTCGAAAAAAGAAGAGTTTTCATTTCAAAGTCATCATTTTTTGGAATAAATTGAGAACAAACGAAGCTTCATATCGAAGTTTCGAGAGAAAAGTGATTATATAGAAACATTGGACTCTATCAAAACGTTTGAACGAATATTTTACAACTTTCCCATTTTTAGATCATTGCAACATGAAATAGCTACTCGAATTGCATGTCGAGAAAGTAAAAACAACTCCAGAATGATTATCATACTGTGCCTAGCATTTTAACTAGTTCTTTGGCTTTGGTCATTGTGTCATCGTCACATATGATAATCTCGTTCATGTAAAGCTATATGAAATAATCGTTGTATCTTCGAATTTATTAAGCAAAAAATTCAATGACCCAATTAAAAAGTGACAAAAAAAGATGTTGAGAATGGACATTTCATGAACAAAAATATGACATGACTGTTGTAATGGTGCCTATGTTATTGCGAACTGGATAATTATTGTTATAATTCAAACTTAATCAAGCATTAATTTGTTAGATAATGTATTTCGTTCTGTATTGATCCCTTATGTACTTTCTCGAACTCTCTTTTATGAGTTTTTCTCTTTACACTCTTCTACTGAAATCTTTTCCCTTTACACGTTCTTTTATGTATATGTCTCCGGAGCTTCAAACAATAAAGCAACGTATGTAAGTGATGAGATAATACTTGTTTCTGACTCACAACTAGCAAAATGGTCGACTACCTTTACAAATTTAAATATCGATTTATTAATATCTAAGTGATTTTTTTTAGAATGATCTTATTCATTCAACGACCCTTAGTTTATATGTCTTTATGCATGTGCCATAGTATCTAGTAGAGAATGATTGAATTAACATAAACGTAAGATAAAAATGTAGCGTTTATAATTAAACAGATTTGTATTCTCATGTAATTATATGAATTATTTGTAGATATTATTTTGGCTTATTTCAAATGCATGAGTAATATGAAGAAAAATTTTTAATAATCGTTCGTGAGATGTTTTCTCTTGTTTTTAGAATTGAAAATAAGAGTAATGATTTTATTTGTCTTTTATTATAGAACACTTGAGTGTTCTTCTGACTGTTGTGTATGTTATTCGATTTGAAAATTCTTCAACTTATGTTTGACTGATTTACTTTGAAGAATCTACATACATAATGTCGATCATCGTGCAATGATTTTTTTCCCGAAAATCTCACTTATAAGATCATACAAAATAACTACGAACACTTCCATAGATCAAATTGTTAATTTGTACGATGCGATATATTGATAGAAGCTGTCTCACTTGTTTGGTAATCTTTATTCTTTCCCTTTCATTACAAAAAAAAACGATTATTCTGTTGTATTTGATCTAGCACAACTCAAGTTTTTCTTCAATAGCTACTTCCTACGAAGTTACAAAAAACTTCACTTACGCTGATGTATCAGCATCAGAACAATTCATCTAAAGTTAATCGACTATTTAACGATTTTTTTTCATAACTACTTTCACATTTCGAGCATTTGCCTATAAGTAAAGAATCTTATTTCCAAAACCAATTTCTATCAACGAAAAAAATTTTGTTAGTCGTTTCATATGTTGAGCAAATGCGGCATTTTACATAACATTGCTTACTATTATTACATCCGTACTATAAACGCAAATCATTGTTTAGTTCTTATATGTAAAATATGCGTTGTATTCATAATAACAAGAATAATACGAGCCAAAAAAAATAGATTAATAGCAAAAAAAAAGAAAACGAATATGTACCACTTAGAGAAAGAACAATACTAAGCGAAAGAGAACCCAACAAGAGATATATATTTTTTTCGTTTCATTTCAACATCTGAAAGACACATCATCTCAATTGTTTTATACATTGAGATAGTTAATAGATGGGAAAAAAAATTAAAGAAATATTTCAAACGCATATGTGTCAGGCAAAATTAAACTAAGTTTGAAAGACTTGTTATTTTGACATAATTTTTAAAAAAATTAAAGGAAACTTGTTTATTTTTGTAACTATAGAATTTGACAGAAAGTAGAGTACGTAAGTTATATTCCATACAAATTAAATTAAGTCTAGGAAGATGTAGAGTTCGCGAGTAGTATTACATACAAATTGAATTAAGATCAGAAAGATGTAGAGTGCACGAGTTATATTCAATAAAAATTAAACTAAGCTTGGAAGATGTAGAGTTCGCGAGTTGTATTCAATGCAAATTGAACTAAACTTAGGAAGATGTAAAGTTCGCAAGCTGTATTAAATGCAAATTAATCTAAGTTTAAGAAGATATAGAACGTGCGAGTTATATTCAATGAAAATTGAACTAAGTTTGGGAAGATGTTGAGTTCGCTAATATATTCCACTGACATTGTGTTGATCGTAACCAGCCCAACCAAAAAAAACAGGAAAAAAAAAGAAAGGATGTTCTTTATAATCAGGCATCAATTCTCATCGATACCTAACTGCTTCCCTTCGAATACAGTACGGTTCATAGATAATATACAAACAATATAGATGACGTTATTATGTTTAACC
>CAJNOL010000316.1:147077-163027 GCA_905250125.1 Rotaria sordida
TAAGTTTAATTTTGCTTAAAGTTCAATTTTGTCTAGGACATATATATTCATCACATCATTTGTTTAGAAGAACAGAAAAAAAATATTAAATAAACAATTCATTCAACTATCTACATATTTGAAAGTGGAAGAGAATAACAAACAAACAAACAAAAAATAAATTGAAGTTGGAATATAAAAGTCAATAAGCAAACGAACAAACAAAAAGAAAAGAAGAATCAAGTAGTATTTAGGTGGTAATAGATTTCTAGAATAATTATATATTTTTTTTATAATGCTTAATATATAAGAAAGAATAGATCGAAGTGTTTATATATAATTTCGATCTTTAAGTATAGATGAAGCTAGTGAACGAGATGTTGTTATATTGTCATCAGATGAATATCTAGCATTTTCACGATCGCTTATTTTTGTTCGAAGATCGTTCGTTTTCAGTCGACCTAGAAATATAAATTAAATTAAGTTTTTTTCTTGATTTTTTTTCTAAAACTAATAAAGATCTAAGCTTATAAAGCAGTTAGTGTTTACAAATGTCAGACACCGAGAGCGCGCATGCGCACCCTTTGTCACTTACCAACGACGTCAGCATACGACTGGTACGTCGCGACTTATCGATGCTGAAGAAATAAATACAAAAATATAAATCAGCATCAGCAATAGAAATAATCAATATTCAAATACATTCTTAACAACAAACAGAAGCATAGGCATCTTTTTCCTTAGGCATATGTTACACATTAAACACAAAGCATAAGTAAGCGGGCAATGAAAAAAAGAAAACCAAAAAAAATGTCACAAAAGCGTAACAAAAACCAGAAAGGCACTTTCGAAACTTTAGCAAATATTCTACCGTAGTAGTAGTAGTAGACCGAAGATTTCGTGCTGGTATAGGTGGAGGTATTTGATGCTGTGTTTGTCGAGTGCCATCATGAGATGAATGTGGCGGTGGTGGTGGTGGTGGACGATTATGATTAGATCGAACATCACCACGAACCGAAGATGATGGTTGATGTACTCGATTAGTATTTAATTCATTCAACACTCCACCAAATATTTCAACTTCTGAACGGTTATATATTACAGAAAAACAGAAAATAAAATTATACGTAGATAAAACGGGGGAAATTAGAAAGAAAATGTTCAAGTTTTTTTTAAAAGATAATAAGTTTACCTGGTGGTCGACGAACTCGTCTTGGTTGTGAAGTCATATTAGCGTCTTTGAGAACAGACATAAGATTTGATACAACATCAGTATCTTCATCACCTATAAATGATTAATTGAGAAAAAAAACTATTTGATAGATAAAATTATGCAAAATTATGTTACTTGGTTTAAAGAATGGTTTTTGTTCAGCTTTTGGTTCTGCACGATGTTTCTTTCGTATATCATCAACAAGTTGTTTTGACATTTGTGCACGTTTAGCTTTTTCATCTTGTTCACGCCATAGACGATTTTCTTGTAGACATGTTAAAAATACTGTACAAAATGTTTTTAAATCAGTAAAAAACTCGTTTAATGGACATTTTTTAGGATCAATTGTTAAATAATCACATAAATCTTGATATGCACTTGTCATTTTAGTATTTAATACTTCAAGTCTTTCAATATCATCTCGTGCTATTTTAACAAAACCCTAAATCAACAAAAAAAAATATATGTATATATTAAAGATAATTCTCTTTTTTCTTAAGTTTTATTACTTCCATTGTTTGAGCAAAACGATCTCCTGATATTGAATCTGTTGTTGCATTTTTAGCATTATCTAAATCTGTTTGTGCACTACTAACACGTGATTTTATTTCATTTAATATTCTTTGTAATTCATTAGTATCAACTATGAAAAGAAAAAAATAAAAATAAAAAATTTTTTTCTTCTTAAAAACAAAAAAAAATGGATTAATAATTTTCTTACTTTTTGATGCTACTTCAGCAACACCTTGAAATTCATCACCAAATTTTAATAAATCTGCATGATCTTTTTCAATTTCTTGTATAATAAAATGTAATAATGTTCGTTTACCATCATTAGCTTTTGTTGAATGTAACTATTTAAATGAAAAAAAATTTATCATTAAAAAATAAGAAGAAAAAAAACACAAGATGATTTTTACTTTTGGAAGAAAACTAATATCAAAACCATATATTGGTTCATATGTTTTACCACTTGAATTCATATAATTACCAATTGTTAATACAAGTTCAATTAATTTTGGAAAACGTTTAGAACGACGAACTGTTTCAGAGGCTTGTCGTGCAGCAACAAAATTCTATCAAAGACATTGAAGAATATATTTGTTGTTCATATATCGGAAAAAAGTATTCTAAGAAAAATCCTGAGAGAGTTTGGACTGATGAAGCTTACTTTGAAGGTTATAACCATTTTACTGAATTTTTTCCATCTAGCACAAGGTATCTACAGAAAAATTGAACAACAGAATTTCAATCTGAAATTTTGCTCATATGTAGTTCTTGTAATCATTGGAACACTCTAAAAGTTTCAATGGAAAAATATGTTTCTTTGTCGAAATGTTCGATTTTTAAAAAACGTCAATTTGTTAGGACTTTATAGATTATGAGACATTTCTTTTTTTCAGAATGGATGCCTCAAAAAGGAAACATTTTCTTTTTTTGAACGTTCCTATCACAACAAGAACTACATATGAGCAAGATTTCAGAATAAAATTCTGTTGTTCACTTTTTCTTTATATACCTTGTGCTAGGTGAAAAAAAAATCAGTAAAATAATCATAACCCTCTAAGGAAGCCCCATCAGTCCAAATGTTCTTAGAATCATGTTCCCAATATATAAACAAAATATCATTGAAAATAGCGTAGATCAGTTAGAGATCTTCCCTCGTTAGTTATCTCAGTGGTAACAATTCAAAGTATATGCCTATTTTAGAATATAAAATTATGCGACAAAAATATAGTAGAATGTTTGTTATTTAATTTATAGTACAATACAAAAAGCAAGTAAACAAATGAGAATTGATATTTTGAACAGAATTACATAAATTATTAGTGTTTTTTTTTAAATTTTCGCTTTCTTTCAGAAATCATATCATCTAAAGTATTTCAAAAAATCTAAATGAATAATAATAATAATATCACATAGTTTAAGGCAATCACTCGGCTGATCATAGTTTGATCGAAAATAAAAATTCGAAAAGTTCTTTAGAAAATTTTCATCATTAAACTACACTTTTTATTTGTGAGTATTGATTTGGATTAAGAGAAAACTCATACTCTCCGTATTGTTTCTCTTCAACATTTATCCATTCGATATTTTCATTTTTCTAGTGACAAATTTTGTTCAATTTAGCACTCTAATATGTCTCGCCACTTGAAATTTCATCGTTATCATTAGTATTATTCCAGAATACTTACTTTTTCTGTTTCTTCAAGTAATTCTTTGTATTGACTTTTAAATAGAAGTATTTTAATACGTTGTTGTAAACGTTTTATATCGCTAACCTATTTATAATAAATATATATTTTTCTTTTTAAACTATAAAATTTGAACTTACAGCACAAAAATATTGTTCAGCATCAGGTAAATCATATATTTCATTTTTTAATTCTGAAAGTTTTTTTAATTCTTCTGGACTAGGAAATGATTTATCTAATTGAGCAAGTAAATCACTCGTTAAATGTTCACTATCACAAGCAAGAAGCCATTGACGAAATTGTTGTGGAGTTGATTTTAATTGACTAAACATAATAGCTAGAAAAAAAAACGAATAACAATTGCATGATAAAAACAAATAAAAATTATCAAACCAAAATTTTGACCAGCACGTGGATCAAGTACACGAAATTCCTTTGTTTTTTTCGCTGTTGTTGTTGATGATGATTCATTATCACTATCAGCAAGATTTTTAACTGTTAAATAAGAAATATAATTTTTTTTTTGAATAATTGATTAATTCATTTCATGGATACATACTAGGAGCTGATTTTGTAGCAAAATTTTCTTTAATTGTTGTAAAAAATGCTTTATTTTGAAAATTTTTTTCATCAATATTTGCCCAAATTGATTCTTTTTTTATTGATTGTGGATTGATTTTATTCCAAGCTACTTTTTTTACAGCTTCACCAACAACATATTTTTGTTTTTTTGGTAAATATTCAGGCACTGGTGGTGGACCTCAAAATAGTTTATAAAAAGAAAACTATCGATAGATAATTTCAAAACACGTTTTGTATATACCAAATGAAGGAGCATTCATGTTCATCATCGGTGGGGGTGGTGGACCTCCACTACCGGTCATTCCAGGAAATGGTGGAGGAGGTGGTGGTGGCGGTCCTCCGCTACCTACCATACCTGGAAATGGTGGAGGAGGTGGCGGTGGTACACCACCTTCTGTCATCATTGGAGGTGCTGGTGGTATAAGACCTGGAAAAATGGTTTATTTCGATTTTTCTTTTCAAAAGGCGAGAAAGCAGAAGAATAAAACAAAAACATAAGCAAAAGCAAAAGAAGCAAATAAGCCACACGATTTAATCTGACCTGGCATAGGAGGAGGTGGTGGAGGAATATTTCCTGTAGATATATTTATAGAGAATTATTCTTTTACTAACAATAAATCTTTTTTCTTTGTATTTTTTTTTTGAATATATTACCTGGTGGTGGAGGTGGTGGCATTAAATCACCAGGTAATGGAGGTGGTGGTGGAATATTTCCTAATGATGGTGGCATCGGTGGCGGTGGTGGCGGCATGTTGCCTGTTGATGATGGAAGAGGAGGTGGTGGTGGAATGTTACTAGCAGATCCAATAATCGATATTGATTCTCCAAAAATATCAGCGTATTGTTTTTTAAAATTAATTGCTGTTTCTGTATCGACCTATTCAAAAAAACAAATTTCATTCAGTCGGGGATTTTTGTTTTTGTTTTGTTTTAATGAGAAGAATTCTTTTTCTTTTTCGTATACCTTGCTTAAAATATTTTCAAGTGCTTTTGTTAATTTTTCTCTTGTTTTTTCAAGATGTTCAACACGTTCTTTCATTAAATTAATTTGTATTTCATTTTCTGTTACTGTTAAATTATTGACAGCATTTCCAGCCATTTGTGATAAATCATGTAATGAACCATTACGTACTGATGATAGATGATCACTTAAACTTAGACCAGAATCTCCAATTGATTCACTATCCATTGAATATGTATCAAAATCAGGATCACATGCTGTTTTTGAAAAAACAATACGTGTTATACATTCATCAATTAAACGAAGATAAGAAAAACTTTAAAATAAAAATTATTTAATATTTAAAACAAAATATAAAAACAATTTCTATTAACAAACCGAATAGCTTGATCATCTCGAATACAGATAAGTCGATTAATAATACTTGAAAGTATAGGTTCTGATGAAGTATTTTTTACTAAACCATATAAATAATCAAAACAAGCTTGAAGATCACTATAAGGAGAAAAAAAACAAATTTATTTTTTCTCTTTATTTAAAAAGAAAAAGAAAGAAGAAATTTTAATATTCTTACGCCCATGTATTAGATATTGATTCAAGTTTAATATTCATTGATTGATAATCATCATCAATGTGATGAAGAAATAAATTAATTTGTGTTAATAAATTATCTTTTTGTTTTGGATCTTCACATTCATTAACTCGTTTTTGTAATTCCTATTGAATGAAAATTATAAAACGAAACAATAGAAAAATCTTATTTCTACTTCAAAACGTGATTTAAAACCAGAACGAAATAATTCACTACGTAAATGATATCGATGTTCTGTTGATAATGTAACAAATATAGCATTGATACACATTAAAAAACTACTCTGAAATAGATAAAAAATAAACAAATAACATAAAAACTAAAAGTTTAGTAGATTTTGATTTACATACAGCTATTTCTATTGTTCCATTAAGTTCATGAATTAGACATTCAAAACGTTCACGACCAGGACACCATTTTTGAGCAGATTTTGAAAGAAGTTGAACTATATTTTGACCATTAGAAGGACTAAAATTAAATGAAGTATTATTAGAATTTATTTTCAATGAAGAATATTTGAAAACTTTTCTCTTCTTTAATATTTTATGCATTATTTATATAATCAAATATTAAAGATCATAAACAAATTATTTGATGCTTTTAAATAATACAAGTAACTTGAAATCGACATTAGAGATGTGTAGGGTAAACTTTTTTCATATCTGTGTTCAGGCTGATAAGGCAAGTTCCCGAAGTTATTCATCACTATTGAGTTGGGTCTATACACATCATGTAGATCCTAATAGATTATAAATACTCTGAAAAGAGCTCTGGTTGCTAGCTGATTACTGCCGAGATATTGCATTTTTAAGATATATTTTTAGTCAATGTCATGGCTCCCTCAAGAATACTGGGGAAATTCATTTTTGAATTTCAACTTGAAACTTTCTATAGAGACAGAATCTAATGCGAATAGTTTGTGATGAAAGTTTCAGATTATTTCGTTATTCCTATTCTGAAATACATCTGTAATAAAAGCTTATCTTCTAGACGGTTCTTATACACTGGTAAATTTGATGCTCTTATTTCCGAAATTTGAAAATGATTAGCTAAGGGTCCGAATTATTATCAGGATATTCATAACTCATGAGGATCTACATGATGTACATAGTCCAGACTCCAAAGCGATTAACTAGTTGGGGGACTTCTCTCATAAAAGAAATTTGCTTACCTTTATCCTACCCTATTCTATATATCTCTAATCGACATCTATGTTAAGAACTAATATATTTGATTCTTTGAATATTGACAGGTATAAATGAATCTATGTCCCAACAGGAGGAAAATGCAATAATATTCTTTTTCAACTTTTCAATACTTTTGTTTTTTTTCTTTTTGTATTAGACATAAAAGCTAATGGCACGAAGACGAATGATACTCTATGGAATAGTTTTATGATAAATTTTCATCTATTGTTTTGATCTATGTTCATACTTCACTATAAGGACAATAAATAAACTTATAATAGATCACAAAAATATTTACTGTATATAATCCTATATATTTCAACTAAATAAAAAATTGAATTATAAAATTTACTTATTTTCATTTGGCATAGCCAATGCAAATAAAAGAATCGCACATGTAAGTTTAGTTTTATTTGAACGTTCATCATTTTCCGAATATAAAATATTTAATACATCAATTGTAATTTCAGCTATATCTTTTGCAAGTGATTCTTTCATGGAATTAAAATTCCAACCAAGATTAAGATAATTTTTAAATGCTTCAATACCAGCAGCAAGTATTTCATATAATGTACTTTGTTTTTCACGACGTTCATCACCATCACGATTAATTTTTCTATTTCAAAAAACAAAAAATTCTTATCTTATTTTCTTTTTAAATATTAAAATCAATTAAAATATACTCTCTTGTATATTGTATTTTAGTGATACATGCTCGCATTGCTTTAAGCATTGCATTTGGACCATTATAATTTTCACCAAATACTTTACTCCATTTTAAACCATATTTTTTTAATGAAAATGCAACACGTTCAAATGTTTCTTTACTATTTTTTGAATAAATATTATCAATAGTAACATTATTTAAACATTGAATTTGATATTCAGGTGATTTAGCACCACTCATTTCATTCTAGATTAAATTATTATATTAATTGTCTTCTTGGTTAGTTTTTTTTTTTAATATTTTAACTTACAGTGGCAAGTTTATAATGTGAAATAAGCATTTCTCTCATATGTGCTGTTGTTGTTTGTTCAAACATTTTCTTTTTTGTTTCATTTCCTTCCAATAAATCATCCTTAAATATTCAAAATTTATTAGTATCTTATTAATAAAAAAAAAAGAAAATAATTACTAACCATAACAGATTTAAAACGTTCTCGTACTTCATCATCATTAAGTGTACTAACATCAAAATCATTAGATGTTGTAGATGATGAAACTATAGTTGAATCAGATGCACCATAAAGTATAAATGTACTTTCATTAGGAGCATTTAAATGATTTCCTTTATTATTAGAACTTGATGCATTATTACCAGAATTCATTCCAAATGGAAGTGGAGCACGTGATTTTCCAGCTGATTTTCTCATTGATTTCTAAAATTTAATTTAATTTAGTTTATGTTTCTATAGCAAGAATAATATCATTTCAAATATTCGATGATAAATATTTTTGAAATCCATCTTTTATTATACATAAGGTATGTACACAATTCAAACTTTCTGCAAAATTGTTTTTTTCTTCAAATGTTTTTTTTGCAAACCCAGATAGAGTGCATCCAATTACCTAGAAAAATTGTTTATTCAGTTTCGTTTTGAAAAATCTCGAATTTTAGATGTCATAACAAAAAAAAATGTCAATTTCTCAAGCGTCCGTGAATATAATATGGTTTCTCGTTCTTTGCAACAATGTAAATATTTATATCTCGATTCTCAACATAAAATTGAAATACATAAAGAAATCTTAAAGTTACTCTGTTTGTATTCAATTTTTGTGTTGCAACCCAGAAAAAAATATTTGGTGTCGTACAGAACAAAAAAACATGTTATATTCACTGATTATATGAAAAAGTGACATTCTTCCTCAATAAATGGATGCGCTCTATCTAATTACACACACCTTATTATATCAATGAATTGATAGGGATACTCTCGTTTTTAAGGTTTCTGCTGTCGTTTTAAACTAACATGGATAAGTGATAACTCAATGAAGCCTTTGTAGAATATGATCTCATTAACGCAAGTAATAAATTCTTCATTTGGACGTTTTTCTTTTCAAATTCTGTTATTTAATTATCCATCTATTTATAATGAACAAATACATTATGTCATATCGTTAGTGCAATATATGTCTATATTAACACATCAATAGCATTATATAGGCAATATATTACAATTCCACTAAATTAATCTAGAATATTTTGTTTTTGTCAAATACAATAGACTTATAAAAGAAACATTATGGGTTTACAATAAGTACAGAATGATATTTATATGCTATAATATAAGTTTAGAATTTCAATATATTATCGTTTATAACTGTTTTATACTATAGTTGTCAGACCACAACAAAAAAAGCTATGCATATTGAAAAGAGAACATATGTCGTACTTAATGTAAATTTAATGTAAAAATATGAATGAATGCAAGAGTAATTTTATCAAAATAAAAAAAAATCGTAAAATCTAATTCAAATTATTCTTAAAGAAAATGTCTTCTTAGTTATAATACATAATCTATAAAACTTACCATAAATATTTGTGAAAGTGTTCCACCCTAGATAATCAAAACAAAACTAAAAATTTCCTTAAAATTAAATATTTTTATTGTTTTGTTTACCGTATTTCCTTTTGTCTTAGTTTTTCCTTCTTTTGTCTCACGTTCTTGATTTCCATCATCACTCATTATTATTATTATTATTATCTAGTTCAATTTAATTTTCAAAATATCTTATCTAAAATACGAACAAAGAAAAGTCTCATTTCTATTTATGATACAATTGAATTTTTAATTAAATTTCCATAAATTTTTGCATTCTGTCGATTTTGATGTTTTATTATCATTGCACATAAACGATCATTTTCATATTGTCGTTTTTGTTTTAAATATGTATTATTTGTTGTTTTTATATTTGGTATAATACGATGATGATATTTAGTATTATGACGATAAATTTGATTAACACGCTCTTTTGATTGTTGAATAAATGAAGATTTTCGTTGTTGAAATGCATCTTGTAAAGATGGACTATCTTCACTATTATTATTATTATTATTATTTAATGAATTTAAAGGTAAAAAAAATGTTAATGATGATGAAGATATTTGTTTTGATTGTTTAATTATTTGTTGAATTTGTTTTAATAGAACTGCTTGTTTCTGTTGACAAGCAATTAATTCGTTAAATAATTCATGTAATAAAGATGATTGATCACTATTCTGTGATAATGTCTGAATAGAAAGTGCATAAAAATAAAAATCAATATTATTTTTGTATGAATTTTTATGATAGGTTATAAATATATATTTTTTTTGTTAAGTGAAAATGTATTTTCAATAGAATCGTGTTAAAAAATAAGAGTTTCGAGAAATTTTTTTTTTGAATAAGAAATGTGTTGAATACAATGATTGCAATCAAGTAAGAAAGAGGAAAAAAAAAAAGAAAAATTTCAATTTTTTTTCTTTTTCTATTTAACTTGAAGGATTTTTTATAGTACTTTGTCAATGTGAAAAGAGAGTCAAGAACAAAATTCTTTTTGTTAAAGTTAAATGAAATAATCTAAGGTTCGAAATTTATTATTTTAATAATAAACCTACATAACTTACTGATTGATTCGTTTCGATTTCATCTGTTATAGATTTTTCTTCATTTATTTTTATGCTTTGTTTTTTCATAGATACTTCTGAATAAAGAATCATATCGTCATCATTTTGTGATGCTATTGATAATGATGATGATAATGATAATGATTGTTGAATGTCTAAACAAGTAAAACAATATGCAAAAAACTGAAATTGAAACCATTGTTTTTCTTGTATTCTATCAAAGGTTTCAATAGTTCGATTCTCTGTTTAATTATCAATATGATGCTAGTAAAATTTAACCTTTCGATTCGATATATAATGTCATACGTGCAGTTGTTTGAAATGTTTTTATCGTGTTGAGTTCGAACAATAAATCATCGTTTGCAAACAGTTAAACAATAATAGAGGTTATTGTAAAGAATTCCTAAGAACAAGATTTCAAATATGAAATGGAATTTTTCTTACGATATTTTTTTAAGCTATGTTAATCCATCGGTCCGATTAAAAGTCATATATAAGATTCATGATGAATAATACTCCCACGTGACATCATTGACACCTTTTTCTATGCACTTATGTTTTATTTTTTAGGTGTATGTTATTCATTCTGTGATGCAAACGATACCTGCAGGTTCATAATTAGTTATTGGATGAGATCTATAGTTCTTTGATTTTGTTGATGGTGACTTGGTATAATAATTTTCATCCGATGATAATTGAATAATATCTGTTGAAGTTCGTAATTTCTGTTGAAGAGAAAAAAGAAATATTCTGTATTATTTTGAATTTCTCATCTTACAGTTTCAAGTTGTTTTGTAATAAGTTCCCAATCGATATTATCATCTTCTGTATCATTATTATTATATGATGAAGATGATAAACTATGAGTATCCGAATCAAATGATAAATCATGAATAGTATGTGATTTATTAATTGTATGAATTCGTGTAAATGATTGTGGTTCGGATGCAAGAGAAGAGAAATTGTTTCTGTCTTTTGAAGTTATACGATCTGTATGAGTTTGAATCATTTCTAAAAGTAAATGTAAAATCGAGGAAAAAAAACGGATTGCGTAGGAGTTAAGAAAAAGAATATATAAATGAAAGGATTAGTTACTAGTAATCTGTATTTAATCAAAACAATCATCATTTGTAACTTTGAAAAAGAGAAGACATTTCTTCTTCGTGTATATGTGTGTGTGCCTATATCGTTGTTCGTAGGTCTTCATTTTGTGTAAATAAAAAACAAAAACTCTAATGAATTGTCAAGGTATTGTTAACTTATCTCAAACTATCAGTTGAAATAAAACAATAAGACAACGAAAAGAAGAGGAAAGGTTTTGCCTTTTTCTTTTTTTTTTTGTGTGTGTGATTTCGATTCATCAAGGCTGAGTCAAACAAAAGATAGTATGAATCATTTATTGCTCACTACGTAAATTTAAAGTGTGACGAAAGAAAAAAAAAAGTAAAAATAAGTCATACTAGATGGCGTTAGAGCGCTGTGTATAATATGAATTAAGCGTTTTTCTTCTAAACAAAACTAATCAATAATGAAAATGTATGTTTCTAATGCAATGAAAATTCATACATAATACATTCTCAATGAAAAATATTGAAAATTACCAAGATGTAATGAGCGAAACATGTGATTTCAAATACTTTAGTTTTGATCACTACACTTTATCGCCCAGAAGTATTGATCAAAACTGCTTTCGACCAACGAAGAGAATCATATTGGTTAAAGTAAATTAGATGATATTACTAGATGAGAAAAACGATTTTTATAAACAGTATTAATATTACTTACTCATTGTACAGAACAGAAAGTTTAATATTCACCAAAAAAAAAAGATTTTTTTCTTAAAGCTCAAAGAAATTGAAATTAAATTAAAAAACTTCTTTGATCTAAAAGATGTAGAAATATCTTCGTGATTTTCTAGTCTGATACCTTACTTGAGGACGTCAAGTTTAGATTGTCATCTATTCTCAATTGTTGCATTTATATTTCAAACAGAAGATAAGGCTTCTTTTTCCTCTTGCTCGCTTCATGCATTTGAAAGTTGAGGTGAGTCAGTCAAATAAAAGAAATTTTAAAGTAAACATATTATATCAAATGATAATACTTATTGAACATCTATTTGAGTTCAAAAAAACAACAGCTTCATTTTAAAATCAATTTTGAATGAACTTTTTTTTTATTTCGTGACACTCTTTTTTATCTTTTAATCGTTTATTTGAAGATTTTCGACTAAATAATTCATTGTTATGAAATTCAATAAATCAATTTCATGGTTTTATTTGTTTTGAATGTTTATCATTAAAATTATTGAATACAATTTCAGATTAGATCATTTGACGAGATTTTTTCGTCATACTAAACGAGAATAGTGTCTAATTACTTGTAGATAAATTTGCCAAAAAAATTTATTATAGAGCAGATTTAGATACATAAATAAAAAATTATTAAGAGAAAATATGAATATAGAAAAGAAGAAAATCAATATTTTTTTATTCCCAAGATATTCATTCAATGTTAATGTTTGTTGTTTCAAACGTTCTTCTAAATTATGTAATTGTGCATTTCGGTTTATAAATAACTTTTTTCATGGAAGTAATTTAACGTAAGTGAAGTTAGCGTCCGATTCAAGTAATTCTGCCGCCGATTCGCCCAGGAACATGTTCCAAGTGTTCCATTTGTGTTCCAAGTACAACTTGATGAGCTCTATCGAATGGTGTATTCAGAGTTTACGTAGCTCAAACTATGTCTTCGCAAACCTCAAAATACTAGTCCAAAAGTATGAGAAATAGTCCATCAGCATAGTAATTCTATCGCCGATTCGTTCAGGAACATGTTCCAAGTGTTTCATTTGTGTTGAGGGATGTCATAATATCCGAAACTCGGATATCGAGATTCTCAAACATCGCCATATCCTTAAAGAGTGAGGATTTTGAGTGAATTTGGTGTAACGAGATGCATACCCAAAATGGGTGGGTATGTGTGTGGGGTGTGGGTGTGGGCAGGGGTGTCGCATCAGTGTTAGCATTAGCATTAATGTAATACTAATCCTAATACTTTGGCATTAGGATTTATCATTAACACTAACGCTTTCGTATTAATGGCACTAGTGTTAATTAATGCAAGGTGTTAGAATGAAATCAGCATTAATTTTAATGCTAATGCCTCCTAGTTGTGCCTACCAGGCTAAAATTACATGAGATGCTACTGGCAATCCTAGTTTGCTAGTAGCATCACCTGGAATGCTTCTAGCGTTGCTTAAAATGACACTAAAATTGCTAAGAATGCTAGAAGCATTCTGTGGCTTCTAGTAGCTTCCAAGGGCCGCTAGTAGCATCCCAGGACTGCTAGGTGCATCCAAGGACTGCTAGTATCATTCTACGAATGCTGAAGGCTTCCCAGATGGTGCTACTAGAATTAGGGATGAGTTTAGTAGTATCCCAGGAACACTGGAAGCATCGAAGATGATGCTTGTGGCATCCCAGTAATCCGAACGCATCCCTGATGCTGCTACAGGTATCCCAGGTGATGCTAGTAGGATGCCAGGTGATGCTAATAGTATCTCAGGACTGCTAGCAGTATCTCAGGAATGCTAGAGACTTCTCAGGTGGTGCTGGTGGCATCCCAGGACTGCTAGTAGGATGTCAGAAATGCTAGATGCTACCAAGGTAAGGCTATTAGCATCTCTGGACTGCCAGAGGCACTCCTGGTGATGTTAGTAGCATCCCAGGCATGTCAGACGCATCTCTGGTGATACTAATAGGCACCCAAGTGATGCTAGTTGGAACCCAGGTGATGCTAGTGGTATATCTGGGGTGCTAGTAGGACCTCAAAATGCTAGAGACTTCCCAGGTGGTACTAGTAGTATATGGAGAATGCCAGAGGCTACCAAGGTGAGGCTATTAGCATCCCAGGTGAATCTAATACCATCCCAGGTATACTAGAGGCTTCCCGGATGATGCTAGTAGCGTCTCATGTAATTTCAGACTTATAGGCACAACTAGGAGGCAGTAGCATTAAGAATTAATGCTAATTTAATGCTAATACCTTGCATTAATTAACGGTAATGTCATCAGTGCCAAAGCATTAGTATTGGCATTAATTAATGCTAATGCTAACACTAATGGGACCTCCTGCCGCATCCTACCTACACCCACATCCACACGGATACCCCACACCCGCACCCACACCCACAGCCACACCCCACGCCCACACCCGCATTCACACCCCCACCCACCCATTTTGGGTATTCATCTCGTTACACCAAATTCACTCAAAATCCTCAACTTTACAAGATAGGGTATCCATTTTGGGTATCCACTCTGACGGATATCGTGACTAGTATCTCCCAGATACCCAGCCTTTGGATATTATGACATCTCTGTCTGTAGAGCACATAAACAAAAGAAATCATTTTCTAAAAATTTTTTTCTAAAAAAGACGAGAATACCCTTAAACTTTGTCATTTTTATCAATCAATTAATCCCGATTTCATTGTTTTTAGTTCTTTAGTCATATATATATAATATTTCATGTTTTTATCAAATAAATCAACAAAAAAAAATCTACGTAAATATAAATATAAATATACAAATCAAAATGAGAAACTTTTTGATATCGAGCAGATGTAACATAGGAAATTAAACAGAAGAATAAAGTTTTTAAAGACCGACTGTATGCATGGCATTAGTTATTTTATCAACAATGTACTAAAAAAGAAGAAAGACTTTTAAAAAAAGAAAATAAAATATTTTACTTGAGCTTCAGACATATTTCGATATTTGATCATTTTATCATAAGAATGTGTTGAGTTAAGTGTTCCAGTTTTTTTTGGTTCCTTAAAAATACAAAAAATTAAACATTTTTCTTCTTTTTTTTTTGTTTTTATTAAACTACTTTTGTAAGAATTTGTATTTGATCTAAATTTGGTTTTATAATTGGTTCTTGTTTTAAATCTTCATATGCAATTTGCCAATCAATTCCATATAAATCCAAAGATGAGATTTCCGTTATAAATAATAAACGTCTACAATTAAAATAATTTATTTAAACAAAATCATAAATTCAATTTATACTTTGATGTAGCCATTAACCAAGATGGTGAACTTTCTGAACAGATTATATGTGCAACATAAGTATCTGATTTTGCTTATTTCCATTCTTTTAATCTCTACGATATCGCAAGAAAAGAACAAAATAAGAATTTTTGAAAGAAAGATAAATTTTACATTTAAAATGAAAAAACCCATAGCTTTACGAGCCATAGCTTCATGAGCGACATATGGTTGAACAAGAGATCTTTTTGTTTCCGTTCGAATAACTTTAGATTTATTTAAACTTGTATAAAGCATTTCTTCTCGAGTAATATCATTAATCATTGATAAACCAATATCATGGATACCAATTTGAACACATTGACCCATTGATTCAGCTAATGATGACATCTATGTTCATCAAAATGGATTATTTTATACAAAAAAAAACTTAAGTGACTTACTGCAGAAGCTGCTTCAGTGATTTGTGAATCATCAGCAAACAGTAAAACAATTTGAATACCAACAATAAATGTAGTATAACTCACGTTACAATCACCATCTTCTCCAAGAAAACCACATTGAGGCTATTTGAATGAAAAAAAA
>CAJNOL010000317.1:0-52436 GCA_905250125.1 Rotaria sordida
AGTTTTATCTCTCATCAACCATGTATGTGTCTTACAGACATCAATTGCTTTTGTTATTCATATTCTTTCGTCTCTTATTTGATTTCATCCATTTTTTGTTCTCTTTCTCTTGTAACTCGAATAGTTGTAAGTGAAGTCGAGTGTTACAAATTAGAGATGGAAAAAATGACTGTATATTTGTTGATAGCTGTAGGCGTTATGAGAACTTTTGTTATTTCTATAGTTCAACTTTCTATTGAATTTAAATATATTGTTCAAAATAGAGATGATCGTAATCAACAATGTGAGCGCAGCACCTGATTTACCGTTACTTATGGCTATTGGTCGTATATTTGCATTTTTTTTAGATACAGCTTATGGTTTTTTTAAAATAATTTCTTCAGTAAATGAATACTAAAGTGATGTATTTGGAAAGGGAAAGCGAAAAATAGTCAAACGAAAATTAATCGAGAAATTCATAATAAAAAAAATAATAAAAGCTTCAACTGAGATGAATAAACCAAAACATTACAAAAAGAAAACGGAAAACGTCATTACCACAATGCAGGTTACTACAGCGAAGAATATGTTTTTCTGATACATACAGTATATGAAATAGACTTTCTTTTCAAAATTAAAACTATTAGATTCATGGATTTCCATGAAATTATATCAAAATAATACTGATATAAATGTGAAAACAAGAAAAAAAATACTTCAAGAGTGCGATGCGAGAGTAAAGGTGTGGGTGTGAGTGTGTGAGCTAGAACAATAACACCTGCACCGCATACCAAACTACACCTATGCCCACACCCACATCTTCTTATTTCAGTAGATGCTTTCAGCTGTGCTAAGAGTACAGTATCATACAGAATCAATGAAAGTACATGTGGAAATTTGTTACTGTTGTGAAAAATTAACTTTTTTCCAAATGGGAAATCATTTAACTCTAATAGAGGATACAAAAAGTATTTTTTTGCATTCATCTTCTCACAAATTCTTCTGTAAGTCAATGTAAGTCCTACAACACTAGATTAACATTTGTTACTGGAATCGAATAAATTAGTCAAAGGACTCTCAAATAATAAGACAATGCATCAAATACAATAGAAAATGAAAGGGTAACGACCGATATAGAAATGAATCGCGCTTCTTATTACGGTTGATGTTCAACAATAGCAGAAATATGAAATAAGTAAGAATATTCAAAGTGAATATATATAGACAGTACATTGAATAAAATATTCTTCGACTTAATGTATTTCAAGTATCTATCCATTTAAATCTTTGTTAATTTTCTAAATGGTTTTACAATATAAATTTCCCCATAATCTTAATGAAATTTATCAATGAATAGAGAGAATTATTTCTCACAGATACTTTGATTGTATTGCATATCAAATAAATGATTTTTAAAATATCATTATTTATTTCTTTTATTGAATTTAATGTCTTTTTATTATTCATATAAATTCATATTACAATAAGACAACGAATAACAGAATTTATACACAAAACGCTTTAGTCTCATTTAACCAGCGAAAAACAATTTTTCTTTTCACACACTATAGACTAGATAAATATGTATATATATAATAAATGTTAATACAAAAAGCAAGAAATCAGCAACAAAAACCACCGGGTAAAACAAAAAAAAAATTTTTTTTTTCTCAAATTATATTATAAAATTCCTGTATTTGTTGATCGACTAGTTATTCGATCTCCATTAAATATTGGTTGTTTTTCATCAACATAAAACGGATCATCAAGAAATTCATCTGTTTTATTATTTGAATTATTCATAACTACTGTTGGTGATGTAGATATTTCAATTTCATCTGATAAAACATCTTCTAATAATCGATCATGATTATTATTTTCTTGTGTTGGTAAATAACGATAAACAACATTTGTTGGATTAATTTCTAAACCAATTTGTTCATGAAGACGATGATGTGAAAATAAATGTTTTAAACGCATTATTTTTGAATTATATCGAATAAAACCATAAATAAGAAAAATTAAAATTCCACAAACAAATATTATCATTATCCATTTACGCCATTCTAATCGTATTCGTATATGACAATATTCACCAGTAAAACCATTAGGACAACTACATATATATATATATATATTATAATAAAATAATGATTGTAATGAAATCAAAGACAAAAACAAAACAGAACAATAACTTACCGACAAAATGTTTTATTATTTTCTATAAAACATTGTCCATTGTTTTTACAATTCATCATTTGACACATATCATTTTGACATTGTTTACCATTAAAACCATTCGGACAACTAAATCAATCATAATGAAAAAAGAAAATTTCTTAAATTAATATATGAACTTACTTGCAAATAATATTACTTCCATTTAATATACATCGACCATTATTTTGACAATGATTTTGACATAAATTTATCTGACATTGATTACCAGTAAATGGCAACGAACATCTTTACAAAAGAAAGAACTATTAGCACACAATCTCTGCGGAGCGATGAGAAGAATGTTGCTATAGCGTCTGTCACGGTGTGCATTTTTTGTTTTGCTCAGAAAATCATTTTTAAGAAAATATAAAGAATCTTTTAGACGGCATACATCTTAAAAGAAGAAGCATTGCCCAAATTTTTTCGAGAAAATTTTTATTGAGCTTAGTCATTCGGAAAATTAGTTTTATGTTTTTTTTTCTCAAAAACTATACATTCAAATAAAAAAAAAAACAAAAAATCTTCGATGATCGATATCAGATGGTTTAATTTTGTCAAAAATTTAAACAATACTTACGAACACATTGTTGAATTATCATAATCATTAATAATTAAAAGACCATTATTATAACATTGATATGTTTTATTATTGATTTCTCTACAAATACATGTTTGTGTTTGAATATGATATATTAATGAATGAGTTGTTTCGTCACATGATGGTTCAAGAAATGATATTCGAGAACATTGATTACGTTTTAATGGTGATATAATACGATCACATGGAACTTCTATAAAAAAGAAAAGAAAAGAAAAGATTTATTCAATTAAAATATAAAAAATCAATTTACCTATTTCACCACGATCATTTTTAAGTATTGTACATAAATATGGTGTTTTTTGTTGATTTGATTCTGATAAATAACATATACATGGTGGTTGAGAATCATTACCAATATGTAAACAACCAACATTTATTAAATTTGTTAATCGACACATTTCACAATCATCACCGGTATATGTTCGATTTGAACATATACATTGACCATTTGAACATATACCACGACTATGACAAGATGAGCCACATAAATTTAATTCTATTTTACAAGAGAATAAGAATAAATGGATTTAAGATTGATTTTTTTGGTATTTTTTAAACATACTTCCTGGAATAATACAAAGTGGTTGATAAGAAGGAGTTGAAATACATACATGACCATTTGGACATGAAGAATCAGAACAAACTTGTTTAACCACTATATATGTACAAAAATACAATTAAATTAATTTTAAAACTATTATATTTAATGAAGATATCATATACTGACAAACATTGATGAAACTTCGATATTTAATTTACAAAAATCTTATTTTAACATAATCTTCAAATTGAATATTATAGATATCTTAAACAACGCATCTCGGACAATATTTGATACTTCTGTTAAATGGACAGTATAAAACTATCTGGACAACATGTCCCTTCATTTTGTTGATTGATTACGGAAGGTGATAATAAATTTAAAACATTGGGTTAGAATCAGAATTTCGTGCTCTCCTTGATCTCCCGACTTAGAAAATCAGCCCAATTATTTTCTGAAGAATTGTCACAAGACTTTAGATTCTTAGTTTACTTTGGAGAGGGCTGTTTCGCTCTATGCTGAATAATTAGTAATAGAAGGTAAACTCAATAAGAGAATGATTACTATGAAGGATTTCAGAACCTGATGCGATCAAGTAAAAACCAACAGAACTAACATAAATCGGGTGCCTTTAAAAGGAAAATAAGTAAGTAGTACATAATGAATGTGAAACTGAGTAGAACCAGATTTACCGATTTTCTAGATCTGTTAATTCAACTGTTTTCATCTAGACTTTATTTTCGAATCTTACAAAGATTCATTCATAATTCTGAACATATATTTGAACAAATGAATAAAACATTTTGTCAAGAAACTTTCACATTATTCTCATTATAAGAATTTGAAAAATCAATTTAGAAAATAAAACATATTTCTTTTAGATAAGCAAAATTGATCTTTGAAGAATATCAATCTTCTTACTAGATGAAATACTGTAGATAATTACTATTAAAACTTATTAATTGTATCAGATACATATAAGATTTTTCAAAAGTAAATATTGACTTACTATTTGATGTATCTAGTTTAGGATATTTGAATTCATGTATATATCGAACAATCATTGGCATTTTAAATTTTCGATATTGATCAGTTACAATTTTACCAAATTTTTCTACCCACATTTCATCATATGTTGAATCACTTGAATTGAATATCATAACAACAAGTGTATCATCATGAAGATCAATTGAATAAGGTCGTACATCTATTTGAAATAGATGAAAATTTAAAATACCAAAAAAAAAAAAATAAAATAAAATAATTTTTTTATTTTACTTTTAAACTGATAAAGATTTGTTTTCCATGGTTGACTTGAATCAATAGCATAACTTTCAATTTCACCATTTGATAATATAACATATAAACGTGGATGACGATAATCAATTGTCATACTTAATACTGGTTGATAAAGACTAATAAATGTTTCAAGATTTGATCCATCAAGTAAACTTCGATAGATAAAAGAATGTTGAGAATCATAATAAGCACTAATATAAAGATAACTATCAAATAAAACAAAAGAATTTATTTAGATTTTAAAAAAAAATGAAATTTTATTTTACCCTTGTAACGGATGTACATTAACAGATGAAATTGTTTTCATATTTGAAAATGTTAATCGATTAACAAATATTAATTGAGTATAATCATAATTAGCATGTAAAATTTCAATACCATTTGTTGAAGATGATGATGAGGATGATAGATCATCATAGAGTGCATATACAATACGATGAATCCAATCAACTTCCAATGATGTAAAATAAAAAAATGACGATGACCAAATCTATTAAACAAAAAAAAGATAAAATCAAATTCATATACATAACGAAGTAGAAAAAAAACCAGTGCTTTTTCTGAGTTCTGTATAAAATGTTAATTCTAATAAATAATGTACTGTTATCTAAAGTTCTCAAACATTTTCCTGACAAGCTCATAGTTCAATCTTTCATTTTGATGAAACAAATGCTTTCTATTAGAGAAAAAAAATTTTTTTTTTTGTGTCTTAAATAAAATATTAAATTATTTCGATTAAAAACCTGTGTAGCATTATTTTGTAAACGATTATGTGAATACAAAATATGATTTAATTTTTGTCGCCATATATAACCACGTCCATTACGTTGTTCTGTATATAATAAATACCAACCATCATCAGCTGGTATTAATACTGCATCAATTACATGATGTGACGAAGTAACAGGCTAGAATATTTTAATAAATATTTCAATGAATTATTTAAAAATAATAAATCTTTACAGCAAATACTGAACCATGTTGATTAAGATAAAATGATGTACGACGATTTAACATCATATCAATTGTTCGATTACTCTTAATCACACATGATACATAGTTATTAGCAATCTAGCAACAAAAACAAAAAAACAAGATAGTTTGTAATGTAAATATGATAGATTCTTTTTTTTTAATACTTTTTGCATTTCATATCCTCGATCACATTGACAATCGGATGTCTGTACTGTAGATTTTTTCTTTAAACATAAATCTAAATCATCATTTTTCTGTGATATATTTGCATGTGCACATGTACCATAGGACCAATTACATAGATTATTTTCTAATATACAACTTCTAAATATTCGTATATATATATATAATCCTCATTTAAAAGAATAATTTTTTTTTATTCAATTTTACCCATTTTCTATTTTAATATAACCATTTTTACATTGACAAACAGGTAAACGATTAATCATTTCACAAAAACTTGATATTGGATCACAATTTGTACAATTTTCTATAAATATATAAAAAAATATCATGAAAATATTTTCTTTATTTATTCATTAACTTACGACAACGCCATTTATGTTCATCATCACCTAATGGACATTGTGTTATACCATCACATAATTCATTTGATCGTATACATAATGGTATATAATCATATTGTTCATGTCGTTGTTGTGCACAACGATATCCATTCATACATGTATAATCTTTAATTATTGATAATGATGAAA
Source organism: Rotaria sordida (assembly GCA_905250125.1). NCBI lineage: Eukaryota > Metazoa > Rotifera > Eurotatoria > Philodinida > Philodinidae > Rotaria > Rotaria sordida. The sequence continues at coordinate 6,332 of CAJNOL010000317.1, forward strand.
TATTATTTTTATCATCACAATTTTCTTCATCAGATGAATCCGAACAATCAAGATCACCACTTTAAATAAAGAAAATATTTTAGAAAATAAATTTTTGTTTTTGTTTTTGAATAAACTTACTCGCAAACAAATGTTCGATTAATACAAAAATTACTTGTTTTACATCGAAATAAATCCGACGATTCACAAGTTATATGAATTTCTGTTGTTGTTGATATTGTTGTTGTTGTTATATTATTAAAATGATTTAATACAAAATCTTTTATTAAAAAAAACAAAAATGAAACAATTTCAAAGAAAAACAAATGAATTCTTACTGCATGCTTGTGATGTTTCATCTTCACTAATACCATTTGTTCGATCTATTGCTGGACAATCATCAAAATTATCACAAACTTTTTCTAATGGAATACATTTTCCTGATGATGGACATTTGAAATATTCATAAGGACATGTTACATTTACACAATCGAATGGTTCATCAGCGCCATCATCTAGAATATGATTATTATTTTAATAAAAAGAGAATTTTACAGAATTTCCTTTTTCATGTTTAGCAAAGTTATCTTGGTTGTAGAGAAATATAAGAATGATTACTACATTGAAGACGAATCCGTTTAGACTTTTGCTAGTCTCACTAAGATTTGTCTGTGGATCTAATGTGAGTGTCCGTTATTGCATATCCAAGACAAAAGGCTTTGTCTATTGTCATAATAAAGTTTCTATATCATGTCTTGTGTGTCTACTCAAAACAAAATACTGAAAATTTTTTCGAAAATGTTCTCTAGAAACTCGTTTGTGTATTGTAGAACTAAGAAAAATTCTTATAAAATTATATAGAAATATGAAATAAATACTTACAACAATAAGGATGTTCATCGCAACGATGACTAATTGATACACATTTTCCATCGCAATAAAATTCTACATCCGAACATAAATTAGGATATTTTTCTAAAAATATAGATCATTTAAAAATCTATTTTTCTTCAAATAAAATTTTCCTTACTTGTACAAGTACTTAAACTAGGCCATTCACAAAAATGTCCACATATAATATCATTTTCATCTTCACCATTTAAACAATCCGTAATATTATTACATAAATCAGCATTTGTTATACATTTCTTATTCATTGAACAAGAAAATGATGGTTTAGTACATGTTAATTCTAATAAAGTAAAAATAAAAATTTTTCAAACAATAACAAAAACTAACAAACCTTGACAATTATTTTCATCTTCATTAAAAATACAATCTTTATATCCATCACAACGTTGATAAAATGGAATGCATTTTTTTGATATTTGACAATTAAAAAAATGTCTAAGGAAGGAAAATAAAAAACAGAATTCCTTGAAGTATAGATTTTTTCAATTCATTTTAAATAACTTACTCAGCACATTTAGGTTTACATGATCGACCATCATTAGTTAAACTATAATATTGTGCACAACTACATGTAATTTCTGTTTGATTAATTAAATTTGGAAAACATAGTTGTTCACATTGATCACATCGATTTTCTATTACTGTGCAATATCTTTTTATTTTATTTTTTAATCTATTTAAGAAATTTTTAAATTTACCTTTCTTTTCATTTGAATCAATAATAATAAAATCATTCATATGTATTGAATATCGAAGATAATATAAATTATGTAAAGAATTTAATGACCATGTACCTTGTCCAAATCGAGATGATTTATCTAAAATAAATAAATAAATTCATTTGATTATAAATTTTTTTTTTTTTTTTTTTTTTTGTATAATAAAATTTACTATGAAAAGTTTGTACAACTCGATTAAGATCAAAAATAAAACCAGGACCAAGTAATGTTGTACCAATAGCATGTTTTGGATTTATTCGAAATTCACTACGATTTGTAGTATCAACATCTAAGAAAGTTTTGTACATTTTATCTATAAATAATATTCAAAAAAAAAACACAAAAGACTTCAATTCATTGTAAAATTACAAAAAAACTTTTTTGTTTTTTACCAGCAAATATTTTAAATGAATGAAAACGATGTATTGCTTGATATTGTATATGTAGAATATCACCATGCATATTTAATGTAAATATTTTATCAAGACCATTATAAAAATATAAATGATGTGCTAATCGATCAAATGTCAATAATGGTCGAAGATAATTAACATTATCAATATCATTAGTTGTTTTTAATGTAAATAATAATTTTAAATTTGTACCATCCATACCAATACGTACGATATGATGAGCTCGAGATTTAACTAAAGCTGTATAGAATAGTAAACTAAAGAAAAATAAAAATGAAGGTTTGTTTATTTTTTTAGAAATCAAATATTTGAATAAGATTATTCATAATGATAGATAATCTAAGAAAAGATGAAACATCAAAGATATCAAATAAAATAAGCGGATGATTTTTTTTCTTTCTATGAGGATATCTAAACGTTGTAATTAAAAGGCGATTATCATACAGATTATATATTTCATATGATAATAAAATTTTTCAATTAAATGTCTGTATGTAAAAGAATTTAATCGATAACTGTTGTATACGTTTTGAAAGAACTAAAAACTATTCCCTTATTTTTCTAATCTAGTTTTCATGAAGTTTAATGTTAAATTTGCAATTTCGCCATTTTAATCAGATTTTATTATGAAAAAAATGAATAATTAATTTTATTGCTAACGAAGAAAGACTCACAACTGACTGATAAAAGTTCCGATTCATTGTTTATTGTTACGATGATATAGCATTTCTACGATATCCGTGGTTCACCATCAGGAACTTCAAGGAGACTGATTTTTGAATTTCGTTAAACTTATTTCATTGATTATGAACTCGATCAATAAACTGTCGCATCATAAATAAAGAAAGGTTTGGATTTTTTGATTGACTCTAGCATACAGTCAAACAATATTACTAGAACCTCTCTTTTAATATACTCTAGTACCACTGACCTATTTCAATTTTCTACCGACGGAAAAAATGCTGCGTCACATGGATCAGTAGATAAACAGATATTTTTCTTCATTTACACAAAAACAACTCCAACAGTTTGGGCGCATGACTTAGTGAGAATAGTTTATTGTGAAAATTTCACATCTTTTGATTTATCCCTATTCTGTAATAAGAATATCGAATCTGTTGATGTATATGAACAATATAGAAGACATATTTTCATCATAAAATATTTTCATTTAAGATTGTTTCTACGCAAAATTTCTAATCAAAATTCAAAAAAATCAATTTTTCTGAACTGCATAATGCATATAGTCTCGATTCAAAAGTGATTTATCAATTGAATGACTTCTTATGTAAGACTATTTCTATTCATACCCTTTTTCTGGATATAAAACAATACGTTGTGGTAAATAATCACTAATTGTTTGATGAAGTAGAATACGACAAAAACTTCCATTAAGACGACAAACATCAATACTTTGTAAACGTGTATTAACAAAATAAATATTTCTATGTAACCAATCAACAGCTATTGATTGAATTGATGTATAATCACGACCATCAATAATTAACTAAAAATCAAAAGAAAATTTTTTGTATCATTAAAATATAAATTATATTTCATACTTCTTTTTGTAATATTGATTGATTTAAATTAATTCGAAATATTCCACGAGTTTTTGGACAAGACATAATTATAGGTCGAATAGGTACGGAACATTCAACAAAATATATATAATTTTCTATAGGATCATGATCAATTAGATAAGCATGATTTGTTAATGTTATTAATGTTTTATTATTATTAATTGACCATTCTTTAATTTTTCCTAATTCATTTTCATATGTCATATTTAATTTATGTATACCATTATCAAATAAACCAAATAAAAATGCTACACAAAAATAGATAAGTTCTTTTGATATAAGAAAAAACAACAACAACAATAACAACAACATCATAATCGATTATTACCCGGTGTAAATGTATTTGTTCGAAGTATACATGTATGTTTATCAGATTTTAATTGATAATTTTCATGACATGCACAACGATATGATCCAAGTGTATTTATACAATAATGATCACAAACAAGTCTTTCTCGACATTCATTTATATCTTCACATATACCAGTTGTTTCATTCATTCGATAACCTGATTGACAAACACAACGTTTATTAAAATAACCTCGACAGTATTGATTTTCTTCTAAACATGTATTATTAATTGAACATGGTCGTTCAATTAATGATGATGGTGAAGGACCTTGAAATAAAAAATTTTAAAAAAAAACAAAAAAACAAAAAAAAATCTTTTTCTTTTACATTCATTATCATCTTTATCATCATTATTATGATTGATTAATATTGAACTACATTCATGTTTTAAATAACATTCAATATTTTTTGGTAAACATTTATCTGTTAAACCACAACGATAAAATAATTTCTGACTAACATAATCTTCAATTGGACAACTACATGACATTTCATCACTACGATCATGACATTGTGTTATTGTATCACATAGATTAGATTTTGGTATACATAATTTTGTTGATTTACATGTAAATTGATCATGAGTACAAAAATGTCGAAAACCTTTTAAAAGAAAGACTATTAGTGCAATCATCAATAATGTCTGTGATGTGGGGGATGAGAGAGTGTTGTTGAAGTGTCTGTGATGGTATCTGACTAGCATTTATCACAGCCTGTGGGAAGAGTGCTCAAATATTAATTTCTATACTTTAATATTTTTTTTAGATTTTTTTTCACAAAAAAAAAAAATAAATGAAAATTTTTCTTTAAAAATTTATATTTGCAACATACGACATATTGTTGAAGATTCATCACTGTTATCAACACAATCCTTATGTTAAAAAAAAAAAACTTAAAACAATATAATTCTATTAAATAAAATATTTTTACTTGTATTCCATCACAAATAGCATCTAATGGTACACATTGATTTTTTAAATGACAAGTAAATTCATCAGATGAACATTTAACCGTTATTGTTGGACAATCTATTGAATTATTAAATTTTATTTTGTTATAATCTTAGTTTTTGGTTTTTCTTGTTTTTTACCTAACTCATCCGATGCATATGGATCAAGACAATCATTTATACCATTACATAGCCAAGTTTTTGGTATACAACGATTCGTTATTTTACAATGATATTCATCTCGAGAACAACTTATTAATGGATTTCGTTGTGTACATTGTTCATCAATAGCATTACGACAATCAATAACACCATCACAAACGGAAGACCTTTAAAAAAACAAAGAAACAAGATGTTTAATTAAATTAATCTCTGACTAGAAATCTACATCGAAGTCATATTTAGAAACGATCGAAGCTCTCTAAGTTATCTATCAGCAAGTTATGTTGAACACTACAGATTTTTTGAATAGTACGCTTTATTTTTTGATATTCATTGTACAAATTGATGTATTTTGGAGGCTCTGATTCACGTCTTCTCAGAGCTTTACAAAGGTAGAAAAAAAATCGAAGTTAAAGTTGACTCCTATGCAGACGTCTACCTTTTAGTTATATTATTAAGTCAAATAATTCTTTTTTAATATACAATATGAACTCTTAGTTCATATTTGAAACTAGACAAATTATTATAATGAATATTATATACATCATCAAAAACTGGTATTTTTCATACGCTTATCACATTGTTGTCATACAGGGGCGTAACTAATGGAGGAGGCGTGACGCCCTACTTCTATTGAAAATATCCCACATCGCGCTTCTTCTTTTTTCGAGACTCAACAACCTCGCACGTTCCTCTGTCTGCCTTCAATGCTGAATTGCATCTCTGTTGTTACATATCTATGAATGTATGTATACAAGATGCAAATCATATATTTAATTTAATAAGGTCAAGTATATGTCTTAAGAAATATAGAATTCTTTACTAGATTAGCATACATGATATCCCAATATTTTTCAATAAAAGAAACTTATAAACATATGAAAAGCACTAGAAAATAAGTTAATAAACAAGCTTAATTAATCTTGAAATAAAGGAAACTAAATTAATTAAATTCATACAGGCAGAATAAACAGATTTTTTGTATAGAATTGAGAATAGAAACTAGATTTCGAATGATATTAATCTAAGAATAGACATTCTTTTTTGATAGACAAATCTTATTTGAACTTTAAAGCTCTTTTTTTTCTCTCATGCCTGTCAAAGAGAAATTCTTACACATAATCCTATTAATAATTTATTTTTATTTGAAATTAATTAATGGTATAATAATAAATATCTATGTGTAGGTTTGTGAGTCAGGACAAGATCATAATCTATCTTCTTTCTAGAATGTGTCATAGATTTTCTTTTTTCTTTTTCTTTTTTTGTTGCTTATATATGATTTTTGACGATCGGGGAATGAGATATCTATTTAGTATTCACATACATATGTCTGAAGTAAAAAATAAAACTATCAATTATACTTATTCGATTTAGCAAATATTTCTATTAAGATTTTTATCATTTGTAGAACTTCACGAAAAAAACAAAACGTTGTTCTTTATTTTTATTTATAAATTTTCTATCGATATAAATGAACACTTACAAATGATATATAAATATGCTTTACTCATTATAACTACTTCTATGCATAGACTAATTGAAGATGAAGGCGTCTGTGAAGTGTTAAAAGTGCTACAATGTCAAAAATGGATAATTATCCCTAAAGGCATGTCTACCATGGACGAAATCGAAAATTAATGTGACTATTAACAATTTATATGTAAAATGTTTGTTAGCAAGAATACAAATTTGCAAACTCAAAAATATAAAAGTACTTGCAAGTAAAGATTACTCCCCAAAGGCACATTTAACAAAATGAAAATATACCGTTTAATACAAATTTGTATAGGTTGTGTATATTCAAATCGAATACCATGATCAACAAGACGAGTACTATGAAGTATATCTTGTTCGCAATTAATAGAATACTTTGTATTACACAGATCATTATTAATAATTGCTGTTGAACAGTTAGCTTCATCTGTTTTATCTTGACAATTATATTCTCCATTACATACAAATGCATAAGGTAAACATTGTATAATATCACAACGAAATAAATATGATGGACAAATAATTGAATCATCTACGTAAAATAATATTTTTTTTTTTTTTTATAAAAAATATTTATTACTAAACAAAAATAATAAATCATAATTACTTACTAAATTTTTTTACATCATCAAATGAGATTTCTTGTTTTTCAGCATAACATATTAATGAATTTATAATTAAGAAAATATGAATTAAGATTAATCGCATCATTTACTTCTTTTTTTTTAATATTCTGTAAATCCAAAAGTTAGAGATAAAATAAGTATACACGAAATTAATCAATCTCCAGGCGGTACTTTTCTGTCGTCACAACTGTTAGTCAGTATAGTAGTTCTAATGAATACTAAGTTCATTCTTTTCTCTTTTTTTTTTTCTTTTTTCCTCTTGTTCTCTTCTGTGCTCACACAGTTGATGGGTCCACTCTTTTCGTCCATTTTTTTTTTCTCTTCTGTCTAACAAACTAGCGGTCGCAATGTGAATAAGCTGTTCAATATCGATTAGAATATGAAGAAGAGAAAAGAAAGAAAGACAGAAAGAAAAAAAAAAGAGAGAAAGAGAGAGAGAGAGAAAGAAACGACCATTGATGTTGTCGAGTGTCCATCTACCGAACACCCGACACTGATTATTCTTTGTTATTAACACATGCTTGACTTTGTCCGAGTTTAATCAAGCAACATCAACTAACAGAAAATTTTTTTGTCGGTAATGGAAAAAGATAGGAAATTATTGTTAGTAGATCGACACGAAGACATGTTACTATCGTCAACTCTCGTCTAAACGACAAATAAGAAGAAAAGAAAATTCCAATAATATTTATCATTTACATATATACATATCTACTATTCATGTGAAAATGAGTAGATTGAAGTGTGAAAAGCAGAAGAAGAGAAAAAAAAATAATTTAGGACATTTAACTTTTCTTCTTTTTTTTTATGATTATTATTCGTTGAAATTATCTCTTGAGTATAGGATATGCATATGCTTGTCTTTGCTTCCAGAGAAATCTGATAAACAAACCAAAAAAAAACGAGAAAAAAAAGAGAAAGAAGAACTATGTAAAAAATCTATTAGGAAATAATACAAAGAAACATAAACAGTTGTTTTGATAATGTGTAAAGTAGTAATGTCGCTTTGCCAATAATTACCAGAGATCCTTTTTTTTATATTTCTTTTCTATGTCAGTTGCTACTAGAATGAATCGAAACCCGCAAAAAAACAAAAATAATACAAGAAGAAAATAAAAAGAATCGACGAACGTGAACAGAAGGAAAAACAGACGTCGATAATAACGGAATGTATGAAAAAAGCATATGAAGTATATGTCTGTTACAATAACATTATACAGAGAACTTGTCCGTAACTCGTTTACATTCTAATGTAATATACGATAACAAGAAAGTGAAGATTTTTGGGTTTTATTTTTGCTCTGTTTTTTTTACGTCACATTGAGTTCAGCTTTTATTTATCAATAATCTCTTATGTAAGTGTATAAATAATAGAAGATACAATTATAAAAATTAAAGATTAGTTTTCTTTGAATAATTAATTGACATTCTATAGTTAATATTATAATGTAATTAATATCAACATCCTACAATTAATTTTTAGTGTAAATATAGAATAAAATCGTAGTCGATTATGTCATAATTTTATTGAAGTAAAAAATAAAAAATAAAAAATAATAAAAGAAAAAAACGTCTTATTGAACTAATAAGGCATGAGCAAATAATTGTAGTTCAATGTATTTCGAATATATTAAAATAAGCGATTTTTACGTAAGAAAATATTCTGTTCACCAACGTTCACGTAATATTGCTGGTGGTTGTATACGTGATAAATGACGATATAAACTTTGAACATAAGTAAAAACAACCTTCCAATCTGGTTTAGCACCCATAAGTATCATATCATCTATATCAATTAATGGTTCTATACCAGCACGTTCTCTAAAGAAAAAATACAAATGATAGGAAGAAAAAAAAAACACAGATCAAATGACATACAAAGCAACAGTAAAAGCTAATTCAAAATTTTGACGAGGTTCATCAGCAATTAATGTATCGAAATTAAATTCATCAGGAAAATATCGATGAATAATAGCACAAAATGCTAAACCATCACTCCATGATGAAGAAAAATTTTTAATATTAATACCCTAATATCAATATAGCAAAATATTTATAGACAAATATATTAATGATTTACTTTATAAAATTGTGTAAGATCTTGACACCAACGTAAAATGGTATCTTTAATCGTACTTGGATTTTGAGAACTTAAATAGAAATCATATGTATTATTTTGTGAATAATTATCTTCTGTATAAAAATATAAGCAAAAGAAAATACGACTAGTGCTAAAATAGCAACAAAAGATCTTAACTTATTTGACCGATCGAAGGTCAAATATTTTGTTTCGATAGAATGTAAATAAACATTTCGATCGAACTGATAGAGAACTATTACTACTAATAGCATGCAGATGATTATTTCATCAGACAATATAAATAGAAGGACATGAAGAATAATATTGTTTTTACCTAATCTTTGGCCTTGTTGTAGAATTTGGTATGACACCATCACCAGCAAGATCTAATTAATAGATTTTTTTCTAAAAAAATTAAAGAAATAAAACTTATATTTATATTTAATACCTGTTCGTGATAAGCGTCGAAGTGCAGTAGCTTGTAATTTTTCTTTTTTATCAGATTCACGAACAAGATCTGACGGTTTAACTGTTGAATGTGATACACGACGTCTTGCCCATATCGGTATTGTATTATCATGTTCTACATCAGATGATAATGGTTTATTTCTATTATGAGCAGATTGATGACGATAATTAGTTGGATGATAATCATTATCAAGATTTGTTGTTATTGTACTTGAACGTTTTCTTGTTGATTTAACATTACCTAATATTGGATCATATTCTACTTCAACTTCAACAATATCTTTTGCTATTTATATAATAAAATATATTTAACAAAAAAAAAAAAAGATTTAAATTTCAATATAAACTTACAATCACCTACTCTATTCACATATGTCATTTCATTTAAACTAGAACGTACACAACCATCAACAAAACCTTTAATATTTTGTTCAATAGATTTTTTTGGATTATTTTCATTATTTAAATGACGAAAATCTAAAGCATAATTTGATCGATGTAATGGTGATGGTGTTTCTTCATCTTCTTTTTCACTTATTATTGATATTTGACGAAATATTGGTGTAGACTTATTTTCTTCTTTAATATTTTGTAATGAAATTTGTGAATTGTATGCAGAAAATGGTGATTGAACGATCTCTAAAATCATGTTTGAAATATTCATATAAATTAGTTGTTTTTTTTTCTTTGATATGTATAAAAAATGTGAATAAATTCTGCGGACAGGGGCATTGATTCATATTTCTAGATGCGCCTGTACGTAGAACTTGAACACAAATTTCTGATTTTTATTTATTTATTTAAAATCATTTTTTTAAAAATCTAAACACACACCTCTAGTAGAGTTCGATTGCAAAAGTAGAGATATTGTTTGCTGTTTACCACAATGAATACATTGAAATAAAATATCATGTTTTTGTTCAGGTCGATTTTGCGTTACATTGCTATATTGATTTGTTTGCTGTTGTTGTTGTTGAAACTGATCGCGTAAAGATCGTACATTTGTATTCATATGTGACATCGTGATACAAATGAATAAATGATCGAATTCATCGTATTCGACTTTTTTTTTCGGATGAGAAAAAAAGAAAACGAAGTAGATTTTTTTGTAAATGACAACGATTTACTATGCTTGCTTTCTATCACTTGTTGAATATTCAAGAGCTATTAACATTTTTACATTTGTATGTTCGTTCGGAGTTTTTTTTTTTTTATTAGAAAAAAATTAAGAATAAGTATGTACACATGTTAGTAATGACAAACGTTAACTAAAGATCATAAAGATATAATCTAGCTAGCTTGTTTAGCTGTTGACATTTACTAATATATCACCTTTAAAATGTTGATTCATACAAGGAGAATTATTCATGCGAATTGATTTTAATGTTATGTTATTGTATAATTTCAGTTTGGTTTTCAGATAATAAAATCAAGGAGATTTTTAAGATAGATAGATCTTGACGAGTAAAGCGTAATATGTCATCTCGTATGCTGTCTTCTATGAGATATTGGGATCACAATGTTCCCAATTTTCGCTCTCATTGCCATGTTTGATTAATCTCAAAAGATTTTTACATGCATTAAACTCTGTTTAGGGTTGGGATCTTTTTAATTTTTGTCCTCCGAATAAAAAGGCAAGAAATATCGAAGATAGAAAAGAGTTTTTTTTTGTAAGAACCACCAAAAATTAGCAGAGCAATGTTTTTTAAACAAAAAAAAAATACCCATTCTCAAGTGTATAGGGTATGTGAAAAAAGTTTCAGCTTGATCGGGCGTACTAAACCGAAGAAACAGGGAGTTTCCACACTTTTTTTCATGAAAAAGTTGACTTGAAGAAAACATAAAACAATGTACAGTTTTCGTTAATTTGATTTCTTCTCGAATTTTTTAACGTTTAAAGACAATTTCTAAATCGCAGTATGTACCCAGTAGATAGATATTACTGTAGACTATGCAGTGGTCACGAAAGAGGAAGATCTTTTGAAAAAGAATTTTTCGTGAAAAGAGTTTGAAAAAACTCTGCTTCAAGGAAGAGTCAAGATGTACCAGCAGTTCTTGTCTGATCCATTCTAAGCACTGATACAAAATTTATATTTATAATATTTATTGAAAATTATTATAGACAAATCGTTGTGGCATTGATGAATAAAATATGAGCGAATCATTCTACTTTAATATTAAAAAATGGAAGTCAATATGAATTTTCTATTTCTGTAGGTTACAAATTTTTCTCTTGTATTTCAATCAAAAAATTTAATCAGAATTGTCTTAGTTTCTTATGTGATTCTCATCAAAAAAAGAATTGAACCTAATGTTTACTTCTTATTAAAACTATCATGTTAGGTTTCGTTTGAGTCTACGTTTGCAGATAAACGTTAGAATTATGAAGACTTCAGTCTAGCCTCGTTGAAGAACATCTAATCAGAAAATTTGTAAAGTTTCATGGCAGATAAATCTCGATGAGGAGAACGAAATTTGTCATAGACTCAAAGCTCTCGAATGTTTCCTAGTGTGAAATGTTGGGGATAACAAGTACAAAATACAAACGTTCCCTTTTATCAGACATATGTCTGATACGATTACAATTTCCTGTTAGAGATAGTAGACATTGTTTGCACTGTCTACATTTTTCTAAAATCTTTTTATCTCCTTCTGTTCGAATAAACCTGTCAAGTGTCTCGGAGAAATCTTAAAAATGCATGTTTTTTTTGTCAACACTGGAAGAAGCCAACAGTACGTCATATTTGAAAACAGAAAAAAGGCGATTCTCCATCATTTTTTTGGTCAAAAAAATCTTAATTTTCAAAAACAGAAAAATAATCTATAGATTCTTACGTTTTTTCATCGAAAATTTTCTGATTTATCGATTTTCATAGTTATAGATTAATTCATAAACTTTCAGTCATGGAAAGTGATGAAGATTTCCTTAAATTCAGACAGATATCCGTATGCTATATCTCTCTAATTCAAAACTATTTCGTTTTTCTGCTTAGTAATTTCTCCTAAATCAACTTTCCGAAAACAGAAACTTCAATGCAACCATCATATCTAAATAATTATTCTACAGTCATCATGAATTCGATATTTTTATTATTATTATCTCATACATATAATTTCCATTGTCTATCTTTCATTCATCAACCGTTCACATGGACGGTATGAAACACCATACAATTCCACATAAAATCATCAAATACATCGAAGAAATCAAAACAAAAAACAAAAAAAAAGGAATATCAGAATATAATCGCGTTACATACAAATGAATTTCTGTCTGACTGATAATTCCACAAAGCAGAACAAAAGAAAAAAAAAATATAGATTCAATTCGATTTAACTAAATACAAACCAACAACAAACACACACACACACACACACACACACACAAAAGAAGGCATATAGTTTTTTTGTATATTCAAAGCAGAAAACTCTATGTGCAATTTCTGTTGTTAAGAGTAAAAAAGATTACACGTACTTATATATATATACAAAAGAAAGAAAACTGAATGTCTAGCGCAAAAAAAATTCTTTACCGATTTTGTTAAACAAAGACACAAACACACACACACACACAAAATTACCGGTTCAAAAAGAAAAAATAAACACACCGATTTGACTAATAGAGATTTAGAATACAAATGAAAAAAAATTAAAAGATCTCTAGTATTAACTTAAATTGAATGGTCCTTGTACTTTGAGAAACTAAAAAAGATAAATAATTAATATGAATATAAAATTTGTTTATTTTTTTTTATTCTTGACATACTTGTATCACGAGTGATGGTCCACCGGCCACAATTTCTTGTGGTAAACTTCTCAATGGACAATTTTCAATGCTCATTATTTGTAAATTTGTACATAATGCTAATTCATATGGTAATACATCCAAATTTGGATTATCATTTACATAAAGTTGTTCAAGTTTTTCTAATTGACCTATATCTTCAGGTAATGTTGTTAAATTATTTTCACCAACATTCAAATGTGTAAGATTTGTTAAAGATCTTTATAAATAAGAAAAAAACAAATGATCATATATACATATATAAATAACTTTATATAAAAAAAAAAACAAATTACCCAATTGAACGTGGTAATTGTGTTAATTGATTTGATGCAATAATTAATCTTGTTAATTCTCGTAAATATCCTAGATTTATTTTGTTGTATAAATATAAGATTATAGATAATAATTAATCATTTACCTATTTCCTGAGGTAATGAATCAAGTTTATTTTCTTCGAGATCTAAATGTCGTAATTTTCTTAATTGACCCAATGATGGAGGAATTCTCTATAATAGAATAAAAACATTTATATTAATTAGCATATTATTAGATATGTTATCTTAATATAAAAAGAAAAAGGAACAAATCAATTCTTGCTTTTTCACATGAACATATATAAATATATTAGAATACATAAAAATGCTTTTTAGATAATTAGCAAATGCTTTAAGATATTTTTATTCATGTTATAGATCGACTTTAAGAGGCTTAGGATAAACAATATTGGAATACGAAACAGGTTTATTTCATAGAATAATACTCGAATATATTTAATACATACTTTTAATTGATTATTCGACATAATAAGTACTTCTAAATTTTGTAGATTTTTTATATCTTCTGGAATAACCGTTAATTGATTTGTTGCTAGATTAAGTTCAACTAATGCTGTCCAAGAACCAATGTCTATAGAAAAAAAAATAATAATAACGAAATGTAAATAAAATCAGAACATAGTTTAATTTGAATTCTCTTGCGTAAAAGATGTAATCTAACTAATAAAATTTCATTTAATTATCTTAGTTATATATATCTATATTATCAGATATTTTCTAGTGCCTGATTGTTAATGAATATTAAGTTCAATAACGAGAATTTTTATATTTCTTTTTTTTTTTTTTTGTTCCCATGACATTTCAATAAGTCACGATGTACGATAGACAATAGTTGTTGAGATCTAGATATCTGACATTCTTCGCATATACTATGACATTTTATAATTAACATCTTTTCACTATGGAATAAACTAAAAAAAAAAGTTCCTTGTTGATAATGAATGCAATTCTATTGTATGTCTCTACGGATTTCCCTAGCAGTTTGTTCGATTAGTCCGAAAATATTCACTTATTATCTTTTTATTTTATAATAAATTTAAATAACAATAGTATGTATTGTTTAGTGTTAATAGAAGATCGGTATTTTAAGCAACATTTTATCTAAGAAAAGAAATGCGGCAAGATATTTTCTGCTCTGTTAGTCATCAATTCATGAGTAAAAAGTTCATATACCTCATTATTATAAAGAGTATTTAACAATCTATAATTAGACTACTTTTATCTTTTTTGTTATTCTTTTTTTTATAAGTAAAGAATTTGCTAATATATCATACCTAACGGTAATGACGTTAATGAGTTTTCTCTCATATTTAATTTTGATAGATATTTTGCTAAAGAAAATATTGAAAATGGAATTTTATCAATTGTATTACATTCCATATTAATTGAATGTGCAGATGTAAATTGTGTTGGACCACCTAACGGAAATGAATTAAAATTATTTCTTGCTAATGATATTGTATTTAAATGAATTAAACTTGATAAAAGTCCTTCCTATTACAAGAAAAAGAAAATAAATAATAGATGAACAATCAAAAAAAGAAAAAAGGAAATCGTTTTGAAATTGAATAAATTTACCGGTAATTGTGAAACATTATTTCCTTCAATATTAAATTCATCAAGTTTTAAACAATTTGCTAATGAAGATGGAATGGCCGAAAGACGATTATATCTGATCAATAGTCGACTAAGATTTTTAAGATTGCCTATTAATTCAGGTAAATCAATCAATTCATTATGAGTTAAATCTAATGTTGTTAACTGAGCACAATTTCCTAATAAAAATCAAATTATTATTATCTTTTTTGTCTAATGAAATAAATCAAAAATTTCCTATCAAACCTATTTCATTTGGTAAATGTTCAAGATGATTATGTGCAACATCAAGTGTTAAAAGTTGTACAAGATTTCCAACAGTAATAGGTAATGAACGTATACGATTTTCTCTTAAACTTAACATTTGTAAATTCTAATAAATCAAAATTTGAATTATTGTATTTTTTTTTCTTCAAATAAAAAAAGACACTTACAACTAAATTTTTTATCATATCTGATACTTCTTTAATTCTATTAAAACGTAAATAAAGTGTTGTTAAACTTGTTATACGGTAAATAACATCAGGAATCTAAAACACAAAGAAAAAGACATTTTTAAATAAATAAATAAAATTTTCTTACATCATTAAATTTATTATGTCGTAAATCAAGTACTTTTAATTGTACAAGACGATCCATTGTATCAGGTAATGTTGTTAATGAATTTTCACTTAATGCTAAGACTTTTAAATTAACTAAATTACCAATTTCAGGTGGTAATTGTTGTATACGATTACTATATAAATATAGTTCTCGAACATGAATCAACTAATTTTATATATATAAAAGAAAACATTGATTTTTCTTGTTTTTTCAAATATTTAATTTAGAAGAAAAAAAAAATTCTTACATCTTTGATTGTATTAGGTAGAATTGTAACACTACTTTTACTTAAATCAAATCGTTCACTTTGTTCATCACGACAATTTTGTATTTCTCGATTAATATCCTATGATAAGACATGAAAGAAATAATATTTATTTATTTATTTTTAATTAATTATCAACAAATCTTAATATATTATCATATTGTACTATGACCTTTTCTTTTATATCTGAAGTCTTAGATAAATATATATATAAAAGATCAACTTACGGTTTGTTTAGCGTTTGCAGCTATACGAGATGTCAATGATTTGAATGGATGAATATCCCGTAACATTATTATTATTATTATTATTATTATAAGTTTTCTTTTTTTTTTTTGAATATTAAGAATTAGTTCATTAAAAATGATCAATATATATAGACGTATATCTTGCTAACAAGTGATCTCACTAAATGCTTAACAGTCGATAACTACTCAATACATCAATTCTAGTAACATAAACAACAAAGTTTTGTTCGTTCGCGTTTCTTGCCCTCTATCTCTGTCTATTTTGTCGACAAATAGATATGTAAATGGATGGATAGTTAGAAAGAATAAGAAAGCAGACAACTCAAGTAATAGCACATAACGGAGAAGAAGGAGGAGGGTACCAGAGAGAGCGAGGCATATAGGAAAAAAATGTCTACTTGTATCGTTCAGAAAAAACGATGCAGAAAACAAGAAAAACCATTCTCTCCTCTTTGCTATTTTCTCTTCTGTTTTTTTCTATTGAGATGTAGCGATGACAGATAGAAAAATATATGTGCGTCATAGATTTTGTTCTATTACTGTTAATCTTTTGTTGTGCCCGAATATATTTCTCGTTCAAAACATTTCTATAGGCAAATTTGCATATAGCTAGTACAGGTTTTGCAATGCGTGCAATATATTCAACGGAAAAAATCGGAAGTGGAAGAAAAAAAAAGACACTCGATTGTGATTACATATTTTTTCCTTTTTCCTATCGACACGGTAATAAAGTAAAAAAAAAACAAAAAATCTTATGCAAATAAATAATAAAGTTGTGCTCATGACATTTGAGTTGTTGATGGGCTCTTATTCATTATTATTAATACTACGAGTACTACAAGAGAACTTTATTTCTATGTTTAAGATACATACCACTTCGGCTCGGATGCGACCACCACGCAATTCTTTTTTGCTCACAGATTTAATGCCAGCCTAATGATAATGAATATTTTGTTGAATATAAAAAAAAAAGTCTATGAATATATAAATATATATAGCCTTACAAATGTGACTTGACTTGAAGAACTTGCTGCTGGAGGTTCTTTGTCTTTCGAAGGTTTCGGCAAACTCATAATCAATCTAGAATAAGAGAGAAAAATAGTTTTTGTTTTACATTGATCAAGATAAATAGATATGTCTTATGTTCTTCAAAGGTTTTATTAATAAATGAATTGTTCTGTTTACGTGAATAATAGCTCGAGCTTTTAAGAGAACAACAATTTATGAATCAATCTTACATCATCTATGAGACAAGTAATCGATTGATTATTCATCATGTCAAAGTACATATTCATGACCAGCTGAAAATATATAAGCGTCGAGACAAAAAAGAAAAGAATAGAACCGAGAAAACGATATTTTTCTAACAGTATACTTAATTCTTCATCTTTTACTTCTGTACTATCTCGTTGATATAATAAATATATTCCACGTATAGTTACTAGATTGTTCGATATCATGCATTCTAAAGACATCTATGAATAATAATAATAATAATCATAATAATAATAATGATAAATGATAATCACCCATATGTATATATCTATGATATGAAACCTACTTTTGATAATCATCAATGTCACTAATACAACTATCCAGCTGTTGATAAGCCATCATTCACTTTTATACGTTTTCAAATAAACTCTTCAATGATTAGGAGTCTGATCCATGTATGTACGTATGTATATCATTTGATTACACACCCCTGTCGTCACCTTCATAAAACATTTCCTTTTATGAGTACATTACAACTACATAGTTCTTTTCAATTGCACTATAATCATTAAGTAACATTAATGAAATAGGAAAATTTGGGAAAAAGACTCTTTTTTTTTCTTTTTTCTCATTACATTGTGCATCACAATGTTTAGTATATTTGGGTATCATCAACAATAGAAGCAAAAAAGAACAAAAAAAAGGCATGTGCATATACACAAATGTCAAAAGAAAAATAAACAGATGATGATAGAAAATATTGATCTGATGTAGATATATATATATATATATATGCATAAAGAACTTTTGGTTTTTTTTTTTTGTTTTCTATTTTTAATTAGAAAGAATGGAGTTAGAAAAAAATGGTTCATTTATTTTACCTTAATTGAACATTAATTAAATCATCTAGTTTGTTTTTGTTACTTCGCATATTGATTTCTGTGTAAATTAATTGTTAATAAATATCGTATGGATTAAATATAAACTATTCATTGCTCTTAAGAAAAAAAAAAATATTTGAGTATGATAAACAATCTAGAAAATGTTGAGTGCATTTTTGATAATGATGATGATTCTTATGCTTAGTTTTTATTGACTGTAGGCATTTTTTGGTCAGTCAAATGCTATGCTTCATCATGCTCGATGATCGACAAATTTTACTTGAGGAAAAACAAGAAATCGAACGTATTCTATATAATTATATTACTTTTATGATTAGAAAGATTTCTGTTAAATGATTTAATTATTTATTTCTTAATAGAATAGTGCTGTTTTTTTGGTTAGAAAAAAACTATGTTAAACATGTAGTTTATGTTATACAATGAAATTCTAGTAGTAGCTTATTTTTAATTCTATAAATGTAATATAAAAGATATAACTATGCTAGATTAAGAGATAAAGAATAAAAGAAAAAACCATATTTCTTTCTAATAAATTAATATTTAATTGTGCTGTATTTATTAACAAAAAGGAATTAAATTATTAAGTACTATCAATTAAAAGATATTGACCTTTATTCTAATTTCATTTCCAATGACTAAATATCTATGTGAATTCAATGTGTTGAACTCGAAGTTTTTTTTTTTTACTCAATTATAAAACTTCTAAAACTTAAAACATTGACTATATTGATAGATTTTAATGTTTTTTCAAATCGAGAAAAATCTTTCCCAATCGAGTATTGTTAAAATAACTAAAAAACAAAAATATGTCATTGAACAAAATATGAATACGAAATTATATTTAAAATAGAAACCTTACATTTTATGATTATCAATTTCTTTCTGTCAAACCACCTTTATATTAAGAATACAACGTGCTCAAGTTATCCTTGTTCTATAGACTAATTTGATGCTCAACAATATTTTTTTCTTTCTTGCTCTTTTTATTCGTCGTTTAAAAATAATTCCTGAAATAAATTCAAGTAAAAAAATAATTTCAGAGTATGTCAACAGTAAAAGAATTACGTAGAAGATACTACGGAAATACAAATGTTCTAATTTCAATAATTGATTCTCAAATGATTATAGTCACAAAATACTATAATATGTGTTATTGTAAACTATCGGCAGATAGAAATTTAAGCAAAATGTTTTTTCAGCGTTTTTTTTTTGTCATGATTGCTTGTTGAATTATTTGTGGATAGGGATGCATCAATTCTTAGAATGCTTTTAATTTTGCTTTTTTTTCGACTAATTCCAACTTAATTTTGAGAATGATGTTTTTGCATTAGATAAAATCTTAGGAATAGTTTTGGAAAGAGCGTTTAAAACTGATTACAAGAATCTCTATGAGTTTAGTAATTCTTAAGTCTGGAAATATTCTAAACTTCGATTAGAAATTTAAGAAATTGGTTTATGTCTGATTATAAAAACGCATGTCCAGTTTTGAGAATTAACGGACTACTAGTGATTCTTGTAATTAGTTTTGAATGTTCTTTCCAAAGCTATTCTTAGATTTTGTCTAATGTAAAACACAAGTCTCAAAATCAATTCTAATTAGTCGAAAAAAAACTAAGAAATACGAATTTTCAACCAATTCTGAACTCTTTGTTTCGTATTTCATCAATTTTGACTACTGTTTCAGATAGAGCAGTTATGTTTGACATAAACAATCTACAAGAACTACATGAAAATGTCATCTTTGACATCATATTCTAGAAATTGATGCATCTACTATTCTACTTCTGAAGATGTTATTTTTGACATATTCAAATAATTTCTTTTGGTAGCAAAAATTAGTCTTAAAAAAAATCAGAAAAGTTTATATAACTGGAATATGACAAAAGCATCAAATTTCATTAGGATTGACATTTTCTTTTAGTTTTACTCGTCAATAATTAAGAGAGAAAAAAAAATCGATTTTTTTCGATATGACAGAAAAACACCATAAAATCGATTCATACTGCATCAAATAGTATTCTTCATACTCTCGAAACAAGTTTTCGTCAACGCTCAGTCCTTTCACCTCGTCACTATTTTTTTAAGAATAATCTAATCTGTAGTTTTGTCTAAATAATATTAGTTTCATTTGAAACAAAAGCTCTGAATACATATCCATTTTTATGATGTTTTTACTATTATATTGAAAAACAAAACGACTTTTTTTTCGTAACTATTGACGAGTACAATCAAAAGAAAATATCGAGCCTAATGAAACTTGAATTTTTTGGCGTATTCTAGTGTTTTAATTCAATGTGCATTGAAGAACTTCGAACAAGGTCTTAATATTTTTAAGCGTTAGAAGTACTGTGTAAATCCGCAATACACAATTTAATAAGCAAAAATATTTCTAACTTCGAACTTTAATAATATTGATGATAGGATACTTCATTCAAAGTTTAAAACATCTTACCTATTTAGTCAAATGTATGTGCTTACTAGAAGCACATCCAAATGGTTTATCACCGATAGACAACAAAAAAAAAAAAACATTTTTTTTGTTCCTTCCTTCCAAGAAAGTATTGGGAAATTTCTGTTGAACTTCAACAGAAATGTGAAGTGCTGTTATTATTTAAAGTGACTAGCTGGTTCTTTTCTCAAGAGTGGAATTAAGAGGTTTTCATAATAAAAATGTGGGATGGACTCTAAATTCCTATTTACCAAAAATAGAAGTTGCAAAATCATAGACGACTCAATCATTTCTCTAACGTCTGCTATGATGTTTTTTACCTCCGGAAAAATAATATTGAAAAAAAATAATATCAAATACGCAAACTTACATTTCGAATGTTTTATTTGAACTTATGAAGGATTAGAAAGTCTGATGATTTTCCATCGAATAGGTTAGAAACGAAAGAATTTTATAGAACTAGACCAAAGCAAAAAGAAAAAGAAACAAAATTTAACTTTAGCGAAAGAAAACATAGATTTTTTCCAGTTCTATCTTGCCTACCTCGGTACAGTATTGATTACGTATATAACTTTCTTGGATGGACTGAATTCAATCTGTCGTCATCGCTCGTACTTGCGGAAAATTTTTAAAATATGTGTTTGCTTACAAAATATTTATCAACTTATCTTAACACATTCTATACAAGTATGTAAATCATTTGAAAGTATTTTTAAATTGTACATGAAAATATGCGAGATCATGTACGAGTCTTATCGTTATGTTTATTTGCCATGCACTACTACTACACTTCTATGTGTATGAAAAGTACATAACTTCCATATGTTGAAATGTCATCCGCATGTTCTTATACGATGAGTAGAATTTCGATAAATTCTATATGTACATGACAAAAACAACACTTTTATATCTACGAATACTACTAAATATTAGCTCATATAAGAATTAAGATTTTATTTTTTTTTCTTCAACATATCCTTATTGATTTCTTGTTAAAATGGATTTATTCTCCTACAAACATGCAATACTTATCATATAAAAACTTGTTCATTTTTTCAAAAAATTTCTATTAGTTATTAACATTCATATATAATATACATGTCGAAAAAATTATCGAACAATAATTATATTCAATAGTGTTCAACTTAATGAGAATAAATAGTTGATTTAACGAAGAACCTTCTCATATGAACGAAATTATCTAAGTTCAAATTTTATATCGAGAAATAAAATATCTTTGTTACACATACAAGTATTCTTACGCATTAACATGCGAAAATATTAAATATGTACATGCGAAAAACTATTATGTATATATAAACACGAATATAGTCTACAAGTATAGATCTGATGTTATAATCATCGATGCATTTTCTTTTTATAATTATGAATGATTGAATAAATCACTAAAATAATCATTATCAACTGATCTCATCACGAAATAGATTATATTTATATTATTTAATTTCTTAAGGTTTTAATAAAAAATTTAAAAAAAGAAAGATATAAGCTATTATTCTATTGTATAGATTAATCTAAAGATTATTTTAAAAACAAAAATTAAGAAAAAAAATTGAATTCTAACAAAACTATATTTACATACAAAATAAAAGACAAACATATGGACATAAATATAAACAAGTATTTGTTTTAATTTCCAGACGAATAATTTAAGAATTATATCTTATCTGTTCGCATTGTCAAAGAAAAAAAAAACATGAAGAAAGAAAAGTAGATGAAAAATAAAACCTATATGAAAACACCTGAAGACAATGCACATATGCTAACCTCAATAATATGATAAGGTTATTTACAACAATATGTGTAAACTAGATAAGATATAACTACTGACTATAGTCAATCTTAGACATTATATTAAGAATTTGATACGACAAAGATTTACTCTATACGATGAAACTTAATATATGACTTTAGAATCCACTTATTTTCTACGTCTATATTTTCTTTATATAAAATTGATTAATAATTATAACAACAATACATTCAGTAGAGATTTACGTGCAAAATAAAGAAACTCAAATAACCTACCACAGTATTATATTGTCAATAGCAAAAATAGTAATAATATATTGTGCGTTATTTGGTTTTATAAGAAAAAAAATAACGATAATAATCAAGTCACGGATTGATGAACAATAGAACGTTTGAAGAATAGACATTATACGAAAAAAAAAATCAATAGTGATGACAATGTCAACATAAAGAACATCGTCATTCTCGCGTCTTTTTTTTACTCAAGCGACAGGGTCTCTACTGTTTTGATAACACCATGGTATTTTATTTCTCGTTGCTGTACTAGCGCACACATGCACACACACACACACACACAAGATCGATTGCTTGTTCGCTTCTCTTCTTTGCCATTCACTTCTTTCTTTCTATACTATTTGCTGCTCCTGCTACTGCTGGTGCTATTGCTTGCTTCTTCCTTTTGCGCGCTCTCTCTCTTTCTCTTATGCACTTCTGTATCTTGCCTCATGAGTACGCTACTCAACGAGAGACATAGACAAGTAACAAGCTGTCCCTCGATATAAACAGAACCCTGGATTTCATAAAGTATTTTCTGTTTCTCACTTGTTTTTTTATCTTTCTTTCCTCTCGTCACATATGCGCAAGACTATAAAAGAACAGAATAGAGAAAAAGAATATATATATATATATTGTGTCGTTTCAATTTCGTTTTGTTCACGCTAAATATGTTCATTGTAGAAACTCTCGCTTTCTATTATCATATATATATTTTTCAACATCTTGCCATTTTTATGATAACTATCATCATCTATTAAATCAATCGAAATTATAAATCTGAATAAAATCATAGGTTGAAATAACTTTCTTTCGTTTATGACAAAGAATAACTTCAATGTATTGTCATGATAACCTTGAATTAGAACTGATCGTCTATAATTGGTCATCATTTCCGATGATTTTAAGTGTTCATCGTTCGTTTGTTGTCGGCAATACATCATAAAAGAAGAATAAAGAAAGGAAGATGAGGAGAAATGACCTTCAATAGTAAGCAACAACAATGATGATGATGATGATGATGATGATCATCGTCATCGTCATCATTGTCGGTACCTCGAAATCAAGGCATTACTCTTCTACTCTTGTGTTCTGTTTTCTCCAGACTCATCGATTCTGACAGACGTAGAGACAAAGAACAACACTATATTGTGTGTCATGCATGGAAGAACCTCGAAAAAAGAAAACGAGAGAATAAAGAAACACAGATTCCAATTACCCGCGTGTTTCTCGTTTGCTTTCTCTTCCTCACTTGTCGTCGTCAAGGTCATACATCACCGTTCTATTTAAAGAATATAAGACAATACTATATAGAAACAAAAATAAAATAACAATCAATTATTGGCTGTAGATGTGATATTAAATAGTATCTTTCTTTCTTTCTTTTTTAATTTTATATAATTGATCAGTGTGAACCTTAACAATGTTCTTCTTTACTAAAAATAGATAAAATTGAAAGATAATTTAAGGGCATGTGAGTCTATTATATTTGCATTATAGATTTTTATTTTTGATAATCATATTCTTGACAAGGTTATATTTTATTATGCACTCTCACGCATGTATTTTTGACTTGGTTAAACATAATATTCACGTAAAAGAATTCAAAGTTTAATTGGAACTATAATTAGAGATATGCTTAATAGAGCTAAATGCATTTTTTTTTCCTCAAAATCTTGAGTTCGAATGAAACTAAACAATAATTAATTGATTTTTGTTTTAAAAATAATATATTCTCTTGAATTATGATAGTTTGTATAAGGAGTACTTAACGAATTATTCTATTGTCAATATTTTGGTATGGTTGATTAAAAATCAAGTTTTAATCATCTCAAGAGACATGTAAGAAATAATTGTAATAATAGAATTAGGTTCAATTTAAAATTATTATATTTCATATAATCGAGAATGGTAAATCTATTGAATGATATATTTAGTAAAATATTACCTTGAGACTAACAGTTAGAAAAAAATCAAATTAAAACATGACATGATATTTACATAATTCCGTATTCTAAAGAAAACAAAGTAAAGGATCAATTTTTAGACTTTTGTTTTATTAAATTTAACATAAAACAGATTATAATACTCAATGAGCCAGATGTTTCTAAAAGCACTCTAATCGTGCTTCTCAAGTCATCGTCAAAGTCACGTGAAGACACTAGAAAACAGGCAATGTTTGCAGCTGAAAAACGTGCAAAATTTTTTCCTTCGTGTTTTTGCTAATAAAAAATGGCTTTCCAATGCGTGACGAATGTCAAAAGTCTCGTGAGAAAATTTTTTGGACCTTTTTTAAGGGTCTCAATAGAACTTTTATAGCTTTTTTTTTCACCAATAGATAGCATTAATTATTCTCTGTATTTGAAGATATCGTCCAGAAAAAAAAGAGGTTAAAATAGACCGTTGAAAATTTAAGAAATATTTAAAGTTTGTTATCGTATGATAAATTCAAGGTTTACTCACAGCTGTAAATACTTATATAAGTGTCATGTTTGCTTTAGTTATCAGATACATAACATTAGCACTTCAGATATGTGTTCTCTTATGACACTGTCTTTTCTTTTTTTAGTTAAGCAGAATTATTAAGAATATTGATGTAAAACAATGGTCAAGTGAAATCCAACTGAAAGTATTATTATAATTTATAATGTTCTTTCTTACAATTTATTTCTATAACAACATTTATTCGTTTGATGAAAGTTGGTATTAAAGATGCTTCCTTCTCTTTCTGAAGTTTCTAGAGAGTGACTCATCAGAAAAATTTGAAACTTTCAGAACAGGTGGATCTTGACAATTAGAATAAAAGTATGTCATCCGGGAGGCTGTCTTCTATGAGATACTAGAATCACAATACTCCCAATTTCCGCTCACGTTTCTCTGAGATGCTATGCTCGATTGAGTTGAAAATTTTTACAGGTGTTAGACGCTTTTTGGAGTGGATGTCTTTTTTTGTCTTTCGAATAAAAAAAGCTAAAATATCAAAAGCAGAACAGAGGTTTTTTTGTAAGGACTAGCAAAAATCAGCAGAACAATATTTTTTTGAAGCCAAAAAAAAATACTTATTGTAAATAGTGTATAGTATATGTGAAAAAAAGTTCCTGCTTGACCGGAAATACCACATCAGAGAAACGGGAGCGTTCTTGTACCATTTTGTTTTCATGAAGAAGTTAGTTTGAGCAAAATATGAAATAATCTGCAGTTTTCGCCAATTTGATTTCTTCTCGAATTTTTTAACATTTAAAGTTAATTTCTGGATCTCAAAATGCTCTGACGAGAGAATCTGTTCATATGTCTCTTTCTAATTTCAATGACTTTTTGCCTATAGATACTACATAGTGTTTTAATAAAAATCCTAGAAGGATTTGGATGCCTATTGAAATTTGACTAAGCTATCGAATTTTTTTCTCGAGGCACCAGGTTTTCAGAACACTCGTATTTTAAATTTCGACTTGGAGCTTTGCGCATACAAAGAATTCAACTAAATTAACTTCCAATAAAAAAAATTCAGAAGTTTTCAACAAAGTCTCTTCAATATATAGACTCTTTTCCATGGATAGTATATATAACATGCATTTTTTTGAAAACTTTATATCTCGAAGAAACTTTATTCAAAACTTCTGAATTTTTTTTGTGAAAGCTAGTCTAATTGAGTTCTCTATATGTACAATGTTTCAGGTTCGAATTCGAATTCGAATATTCAAGTGTTCCGAAACCCCGAGACCTTGAGAAAAAAATTCAATAGTTATGTTAAATCTTAATACGAGACACAATCCTTTTCTAATTTTTATTAGAATACAATGTAATATCTATAAGCAAAAAAAAATATTGAAATTGATAGTGTGCATCTGTAGAGATTTCCTCATTAGTAAATAGATACTACTTTCGACTATATAATAGCTACAAAAAATCAAACTTTTGAGTTACGAGACACTGAGAGTAAGTATCCTTAATCATACATCATCAAAATATATTAATACATATTTAAATAATTAGAATCATTCAATTGAAAAATGACCCAATTTATAATCAAATGATATTTAATTTTGTTAATAAATAATGCATAGTTTACTAATTTTAAAAAAAAACTTTATTGTTATTATTATTACGATATAAATGAATATAATAATCATTGCATGAAAAAAGAAAAGAAAACCATATTGGAATGTACATGAAGTTAGCCAATTGAAAAAAGAAAACACGTAAAAACGACAAAAAAAATTGTGCAAAAAAAGAAAAGAAAAATTGAGATTCATTTCGAATCAATGATATGTCTCTTTAGCTACCCAACCTTCAGGATATTTTCTAATAAAAAATTTTCGTATTTCATCATAACCAAAAATCATCAATGCAAATGGTATAGGACATAACCACCATAGAGGTCTAAATATTGTTAATATTTAAAAAGAAAATCGAATTAAAAAAAGAAAAAGAAAAATCTTACTGTAATCGTTCAAGAAAAATTGCACGATTAAGACCTGGTGTATAAATCAATAAAACAGCTACAACTGGCATAAATATTAAACAAAAATTGACAAACATATTTCTATAAAACAAAAAAAACCAACAAAAATAGAACATAGAATTAAATAAACATTAATCATAATTAATTTACGTTCGTAAGCCTTGTTGAAATAATGATAAACGACGAGTTTTACATATGAGTAAATTAGCCATTTGTACAATAATTATAGATGCTAAAAATGCTGCATAACCCATATATTCAAGTATTTTTCTTTGTCGATATGTCTACATAAGAAATATATATATATCATTTAAAAATAAATCTTTTTTTCTTATTACCCATTCTTGTCCATATGAATCTTCTAAATCATTAATAGCTGCTGCATCCCAAGCTTTTCGAATACCTAGTAAACGTGATGGCCAAAATCCATTTTCAGCCATAACAACAACCCACGTAAAAAATCCAGCTGTTATTTGTATAAAACCAATTTGACCCCAACAAAGTGATAAAAGTCTAATATAGAATAAAAATAAAAAATAAAAAAATTTTCTTTTATTCAATAATTTTTCTTCTTTTTACCTTCGATTAATAAGTAAATCTCGAAATTTATCAATTGGTCCTCTTGTCATTATATCAGATTCTGGTCTTTCATATGCAAGTGATATTGTTGGTAATAATTGTGTTATTAAATCAACAAGTAATAATGTTATTGGACCAAGTGTTAAAGGTATTTGAAATATAATAAACATAAGAAATGGTACAAGTTGTGTTGCATTAACAACAAGACAATAAGCTAAACATTTTTTAATATTTTCCCAAAGATAACGACCTTCTTCAATAGCACCAACAAGTGTATTTAAATCATTATCAAGTAAAACAAGATCAGCTTCTTGTCGTGATGCTTCACTACTACCATTAAGCATAGCAACACTAACATCAGCTTTTTTTATTGCACCACGATCATCAGATGATTGACAAAAACATGCTACAACAGCTTTGCCTAATTGTGCACATTCAACAATTTTTTGTTTTTGTCGAAGTGTTGTTCGAGCAAAACAAACTTCAGGTGCATTTATTATTGTATCAGCTAAATCAAGTTGTGATATACTATGTAAATCACGTCCATGAATAACAATCGCTGTTGCTTGTCTATTATAAAGAAAGATAAACAAATAAAAAATTTTTAAAATTCATTTCAAATATTTATTTTAATCATACCGTGGTTCAACACGTTCAACTGGTATACCAAGTCTAATAGCTACATCTTCAACAGTTTCTGATTCAGATGAAAATATAGTTAAACGTCTAGCAAGTGCACATGCTGTAACAGGATGATCACCAGATATTAAAATAACCTGCAACAAAATAAAGAATTCTTTATATACTTTATAAATCTCATTTATAAGGATGAGACTTGGAACTTCGATATCGGACAGATCGATTTGCTGGTAGAACCCGTCGGGTCGGATCTGGATCCGAAAATTTTGAACCTGCCGGTCACTAATTTAGTTCAGTTTATTTTTATTACTTTTTAGAGTTGGAAAACTAGTATATTTTTGTTTGTTTTTAATAATTTTCAAGACTTTAATAATTGTAACAAGAAAATTCAAAATTCAACTTTGAATCTGATTTAGTTTTTCCTTCTGACAATAGTAGCTGATGAACGGAAAAGTTTGTCGAGTGAGGAAAACACAACTTTTTAACAGGAACCAAAAATTAAAGCGGTATCCTACTTTCAGATACATTAAATAATGATCTCAGATGATAAAAAACATCAATCTTATCATTTCTTATGAAGAAACTAGTTCAGTCAAGCATAACTTACTTTAACATCAGCTAATCGACATTTTTCAATAGCTTTTACAGTATTTTCTTGAATTGGATCACTAAATGACATAAGACCTAGAAAACGCCAATTTTCTTGAGGACCATCATCACGATGATATTGTCGATCAGCAAAACCTAAATTAAACAAATAATAAAATTAATTTCAATTTTGAAAGAAATATTTTATTTACCAAGAACAGTTTCACCAAGTGAACCCATTTGAATAAGTGTTTCATTAAACATTCGTTCTAGAACAATATCACCATCTTTTGGTATTTCTTCATCATTTAATAAAACAGTTGCACATCGATGAAAAATACGTTCTGGTGCACCCATCATACAATCAAGATACATTCCTTCCATATTTGGTTCATTATTAAAATGAAATGATTCCTTAATAAAAACAAAAAGATAAAAACGAAATTATTTTTTTTTCTCTCAATTACGAACAATTCTTTTATTTTCCGATGTAAAAGGACGAAGATCACGTCGAGGATACAATTGACGTATAGCAGCTATATCTAAGTCCGCATATTCAGCATATTTTATAATTGCTATTTCACGTGCATCACCTTCCCTAATTTTTTTTTAAAACAAAATAATTCAAAGAAAAACAGTTTTTTTTTTTTTTTTTTGTGATCAACAAACCATTCTGTTAATGGTGTATGTCGAGTTGCCTGATGTTGATCAATAAAACATTCAGCTTGACTACAAAGTATAGCTGTACGCATTAATGTTTGCCAACCTGACATTTGCATACATTCATGTATAACTAAAAAAGAAAAAGAAACAAAGTTTTAGTCGAATAAATTTCAATTAAATATTTACTTGTTAGATCATCCAATGGAGCAGCTGATAAAACACGTTCTTGATTTGATGGTATCCATATTTGACTAGCTCCCATGTTATTACTTGTTAAAACAGATTTATCAACAAATAATATTGTTGTACAAGCTAAATCATATAATGCATCAATAACTTTAACAAGACAATTTCTTGTTGCCATACGTTGTGCTGTACGTGTTAAACATAACTATACAACGACAAAAAAAAAAGATATTCGAAACATAAAAATTTTTTTTTCTTTCTTTACCTGAATTATAGCTGGTAGAATTTCTGGAATACAAGCAATATAAACTGATATCATTATTTGTATAGCATACAGCCAATAATAACCGGTTGAATATAGAATAATAAAGAAAACAACACCAAGAGCAAGACCAAATACCGTAAGAAAAAGAAATAACGAACGAATTGTACGTGCATATATTGTTCTTTTAGGATCCAAACCTAAAAATTTAAGATTTTACAAAAACAAAAGTTGTTATCACAAGCTCTGCGAGATTAAAATATGAAATACAATGTAGCTACTGTTGCTACTCACTAGAAGATTGTTTTATTCTATCTATTTTAGGACACATTTCTTCATCACTTTCTTTTTTACTTAATTGTTCAGAAATGCAATGAAGAAGTAGTAAAGAGACATTATTAATATATGGTCTTTGATAGTATATCAACGACGTCCGTCACGGTCTGTCTCAGACAGGAGGTACGTTGTCCAGGTGTCTGTCACGGCATATGACGATCTCTGACTATTATCTATCACGTTCTGAGACGATCTGGGACTAGAGTCCTCAGTGTCCTCTGATTCGTATCTGTCACGGTCTCTGGCTAGTGTCTGTCATGGCTTGTGATGATCTCCGACTAACGTCTGTAATAGCCTCTGGTCAGCATCTGTTGTGGGGATGCAAATTTTCATCACTATACTTCAACACTCCTTTTAGATCATGTTTCACAAAAACTATTTATCATAACTTACTTTCCGTTGTATTTGACATTTTACCCAATAATGTATGTTCGGCAGTTTTAACAACAATACCAATAGCTGATCCATGAGTAATCTAAGAGAGAAAAAAATCAATTATTTCGAATTTTACTTATAATATGAAATTAATTTAATTTACACTTGTTCCACACAATAACAAATTATTTGTTTGCAATGGATTTGTATTTGTATAATCAGCTGATTTAGTTACAGGATCAGAATCTTTTGTTATTATTGAATTATCAACAAGAAGGCCAGATGTATGTACAATACGAATATCCGCAGGCACACGATCTCCACCACGTACATGTATTATATCACCACGTACAAGATCTTCAGAATTGATACGTTGCCATTCACCTTCACGTTTAACATCGGCTTGCTAAAAAGAATAAATAAAGAAAAAAATTGAACTCCCAAACCAAAAACTAATCAATATTATTTTTTTTTTCTTTTTTCTTAATTTATTTTTTTTTTCTTTTTTCTTAAATTATTTTATTTATATGCAGATAAAAAAAAACGTAACGATGAAGATCCTAATAAGTGCTCAACATTTTCTGTTTAATCCATGTTAAATATGGTACTGTACGAACGTAGACACCCGGAAATCCACGTTTCGAACAACCATAACCATATGATGTAATACCACTTATTGTCCATTCACCATTATTTTGATGCATCAATGGACCACCGCTATCACCAGCACTAGAAACAAGAAAAACCAATCAGTATTTCCAAATAGAGAAGTCCAAACAAGAATATACCAAGTATCTTTTGACCAATCTAATGCTGCTGCACATAATTGTTTTGAAGTATCATAATGAACATCTGTATAGACTCGACAATTTGTTGCTGGTAAAATATTAACATTAGCTTGTCGAAGTACATTTGAATGAACACGTGATGTTTCTGTAACTGTACCCCAACCGGCAACAGTTACTTGTGAACCTGGTAAAATATTATTTGATGGTAAACAAATTGGTGATATATATCTTGTTACTATTACAGGTCGATCAAGTCTTATAATAGCAATATCATTTTCAAATGTACTTGATATAAATCTTTCATGAACAAATATACGTTTAGCACCATAAATTTCATCCGATCGTGTTGAACGAATATCATGAATACCAATACGTAAAATAAAAAGTGATTCTAATGTTGGATTTGTTGATGTAAATGGAACATAACGATCATCAATTTTTTGTTCAAGACAATGTGCAGCTGTAAGAACATGTGATGGTTCAATTAATGTTCCACCACATATATGAGTTCGATTTTGCCATAGACCATTTGGATGACGATATCGAATACCAATTGATACAAGCCAAGGCCATCCATATGGAGTTGATTCAACACCATTTATTATTCTTGAAAACACTGAATTAAATAAATTCATTATATATCCAGTATGTGTTGTTGATGGAAATAAATTTAATGATGATGATGTTGTACGACCACATTTTGTTTGTATAAAACGTGATTGATTATCTATGAATGAATTTGTATATGTTTTATTTTTTACAAATATATCTCGTATATGATGATTTATTATTATTGGACAACAATAACGTACACTATAATCATCACAAATTTTTTGTTGAAATTTTGGATCATAATTATTTAAACAAAATACATCAAATGAACGTAATAAAATCATATCAAGTGTATGATTCATATCAATACCGGCTTGATTAACAGCTGATACACTACGAGGTTCAGCACAAACAATTGTTGGATGTCGACTACGTATAGCAGTATGTAATTCATATTCACCTTTTAATGATGGTTTATGAAAATTAAACCATGGTGTCCATGATAATGAATTTTTTGGTTCACATGTTGTTGTATCTTGTCCATTAATAATTGTTATTAAAAAGATTATCAATATCATTTTTTCGGTATTTTATTTTGTTTTTTTTGTTAATATTCAATAACGAATAGTTACAATAATAAACATCAAGTCGAGACTTATTGGATTAAAAAAAATGACGAGAGTTCGAACGAAATATACAATAATATGTTTGAATAAAAAAAAAATGTCATCATTATCTTGTGTATGTGTCTGTCGATTTTTGAAGGATCATCTTCATTATTCACAAACTTATTTTATGATGTGTAATGTGATGTTTAAGAGAAGGACGAACATGAATACACACCTTTCTCTTTTTCCTTCTTCCTCTTCTTCTTCTTCTTCTTCTTCTCTCTTAAACACACTTTCGTCCTCTGACGATAATCGGAGGGCTTCCGTTTTGTTACATTGTCTACTGATCTTTTTCTTGTTGTTATGTACACGAAATATCTCAATTTAGAATTTTTTTTTTCTTACTTGTTTTATTTGATATCGCAAATATTGTAATTTGTTGGCACTTATATGGCTAACAGCAAATGTAAAAATACTTGGTAAAAGAATGAATATTATCAATACAATAAGCATATAGAGCTAAATATAAAATTACATAAAAATAAAAAAATTTAAAAATTATATTAAATATTGATTAAATTACATTCTCAAATGTTGGATCTTCACGTGTATTAAGTTGTATAGCAAAAGCCACAAAACAAAGTATAGCAAGTAATGATAAAATTGAAACAAATAATATATAAGGTTGTAACCAAAAACGTTCACATGATTTTGAAATACTAACATGAGGTGGTTCAATATGATTACGACCTTCATCAACTAAACGTTGTTTGGCTTGTATTTTTGTTAAACCCTTTATCAATAAACAAAAAATGAAAATTCAAATTTTAAAATAAAAATAGAACTTTGTCGTTCTGATATATATATATATATATATGCTTTAATGAAATTTATAATTTCAGGAATGATTTTTCTTTCATAGATTAATAATCAAAAACAAAAAGGTCAGTTTGTTAAATAATCTGATAAAACAGATAATGGTAATATCAATTCTTTTTTTGTTCGCAAATCTTTCAAAAATTTATTTAAGAAAATACAAATTTTGACGTCACTCAGAATATTTCAGAATAAATAATTCCGAAAAGATGATTAGCATTCATTTAATTACCGTTCTTAGATCTGTATCAAATCGATGAATAAGTTCTTCAATTGAAATTTGATGTTCATCCTAATATATAAAGAGAATAATTTTTGATCACAAAAATAAAAAACAAAAACTTCTAGAATTTTAATAAAACTTACATAGACAAGATCAGCATTAACAACATTTAAATCAATTTCATTACCAATACGTTTTTGCTTTGTACGATAAGGTGGTCGTGTATGATCTCGACTAACAGCCGATCGATAGGATGCTATTCGAGTTGAATCATTTCGATCATCACTGCCTCCATTTGCATAAGCACCATTCTAAGAAATCGAAGAAATAAATACGATTACGAACTTTTCAAGGTCTTCATACTGATAACCTTTTTCTTACCATTTTTATTTTATTGATTGAATGTTTTTTATGAGCAGTAAAGGATTATTCATATAACCTTGAGAATGTCGTGTCTAAGCAAAGGACACAATGATATACACTCAATCTGTCCACTACTATAATGGCGGTCAACGCATATATGAATGAATCATGCACCTCTAGACATGAGTTTCTATTTTTTCTTTTTTTTTTCTTCTTTCTCTTTTTCTGCGGCCCTTTTACCTCTCACGTTTTTTTTTCTTTTATATTTCAACCTACTGTCGCGATTGGGCATTAAAACGGAACAGACGGAAGAAAATTTCACTCGGCCAACATTACCATTGTCGACATTTTGCGTTCTTCATTAATTCACCGCTAAAAGAGAGACATATTGTATATAAAGAAGAGAGAAAAAATAATGGCATTATATCCATTCTTTAGTACTTTAATTCATTTTATGATATTCCCCTTATTTTTTATATAGACTTTCTTCTTATATGACAAATAAAAAAAAAACTGAAGTATTGATATAACTTGAACTAAATATAACTATACAATCGGAAAGAAAAAAAAAATCAATGTTTAAATTAAGAGACAACACTTGGTAAAAAATGATAAGTAACTAAAATGTCATTGGTAGTCAATTCTGTTGGTTTTATATTTCGACGTGATCGTTTTGTATTATGAAAAATAAAAATTGATATTAATAATAAAGTAAGTATCAATATACCAACAAGTAAACATGTATGATACCAATGAAATGGTTTACACATAGTACGATGTGATAACATATCCCAAAATTGAAAACGTTCTTCTAAAAAATTATTTTCTATACGTATTTTATGTGCATGAAAATTTATATAAGATTTATTTGTTTTTTCATATGGTGGCCAATAAATTGAAACATTATTTGGTTCATTTGGATTTCCTTGAAAAATGAAAAATTTACTATTTTTCTTTTTTTTGTTATTATGACAAGAAAAATTCATTACCTGTTTTAGCAAAATTTGTCCAATATCGAATCATTTGATAACTAAGTTCAATTTCTTTTGGTGTATAAGATAAATCCATATTATAAGGCATATTTAAAATTGTTTGATTTGTACGATTAAAGAATGGTATACCCCATATTAAATCAAGTTCAGCAAAATGTCCAACCATATGTGGCATACGTCGTAGAATATTTTCAAAATCGAATATTGGTGGATATGTATAATAATAAACATAAGTTGATGCTGATGATTCAGAATGTAAACGTTCATGAAGAAAACGAACAAGATCATAATAAAACATTAAATCACTATATGAAATATTCGATTAAAATAAATTTTCATTTGATAAAAATATATTACCTGACTAGATTTGTATAGAGATCAGCTATTTCAGTTACATTATGTTGATGAATTGTCTGAGGCATATATCGTGCTTGTATTTCTTCATAGAAACATAAATGATTAGGATAATTTGTCTGTAAATAATTTTTAATATATTTATTTTTCTTAAAATAAAAAAATCCACGGGGTTGTTCAGGTTCAATTGGTTTATCAGATGAAGAGTTTGTCGAATTGTTTTGACTATTGTTTAGTGTTGATGATCGTGAATTAGTTGTTAAATATGCAATTGTACGATATTTTTTTGGTAAATAATGATGAAATATATGTTCTTGAGCGAAATATAATGATTCATCAGCTGTTGCACCAATTAATATATCAACATTAACAAGTGGTCCAGTACGAATCAATTGTTCAATATTATCGGTTAATATATTATTATCAATCACTGGAAATCTAATTTTAGTATATGAAAAAAAAAAAGAAACAACAACTATTTAAAAAAAAAATCAATTCTAATAAATATATATCTCGTACGGATAATTTGGTGATATTTCTAAACCTGAATGATACATATAACGAAATTCTTTGGCTGATAATTTTTTAAATTGTTCAATATTGGATTGAATAAATTTTTTCTTTGTTTTCATACCATTTCGTTTAATAACATTATCATATCGAACTTTTGGATGTTGATCGGTTGCCCTATATAAAAATTGATCAAAAAAAAGAAACCATTATAAGAAACAAACCAAAGTTAACATAATTTACCATTGATTTAATGGACTACCGCTTTGAGCAATAACTCGAGCTATTAAACCTTTCGATCGTTTTGACATTGCAAGTAGAACAGCATTAGCTGCACCAGCTGAATGTCCAACATAAGTTATACGTTTTGAATCACCATTAAAATTTTTAGCATTAATTGATATCCATTTTAATGCTAATAATTGATCATGTAAACCATAATTTCCAGACATTATATTTGTATCTGGTGTTAAAAATCCTAATATATTTAAACGATAATTTATTGTTATCACAATAACATCACCAATTGCAGCTACAGCACTTCCATCAAATAATGAACCTGAACCTACTTGATTCGAACCACCATGACAAAATACCATAATTGCTTTTGGAGTTAAAGATTTTGTTTTTGGAATAAACATATTTAATGTTAAACAATCTTCATCATACATATCAGATAATTCAAATGGACCATATAAAAGACCACCAGGAGCTTGTAGACATGCCGGCGTTCGTTTTATGGCATGTACAATTTTTTTAGTATTATATTTTCGTAAGATAGGCATTTCAAAACGAACTGGCTTTTCACCATATGGAATGCCAAAATATTGTCGAATTGAAACATTATGAATTAGAATTCCTTTACCTTGAAATAAACCTGATGTCGTATTTATAAGTAATTCATTATTCAAACCATTTGAAAAACTTCTTATTTAGAAAAATAAAAATTAAAGAAAAAACAATATTTTATTGAAAATTTATATTACTTTATATTGTTTAATGATTGAACTTTCTCTAAATTGAAGAAAAACAAGAGGATCAACAATACCGAGGTTTGGACCATCGATAAGAGACGACGGTTCGATAACCGTATCGCATTGATCTGAAGAAAATAGAAAAACAACAACCTGCTCAATTGTATGGATGATTTTTGCTCATCTATTATAACTGTCGTTAAGCGTGTTTTTTTTTCATTGACAATAACAAAAACAAAAATACCCCGACTTTCTCATTTCTTATTATGGATATAGAACCTTTATGAACAGGTAAGCTTTTTCCTGTAGAATCATGTCAAAGTACAAGTAAAAACAAGACTAGTTTGATACTCAGTCATATAATAAGAATCGATCTGTGTGTCTGCAATGTCACATTGAGATTTCCTGCCACTGTAACTACTCGAAAATCGAGCGACTGATTTTGTTTCTCGATGTTCTGGTGAAGAGAAGAAAAAAGAAAGAAAAAAAGAACAAAAAAGAAAAAGGGAAAAAACATCGTCTCTTTAAAAATCTTGTTGCCGCTGTCATCACATTGACAATAGCATTTATTGGCTTTGTCAGTGATCAAATAATAACAAAATAATATAACAACATATAAGATGTTTTTTCTTCAAATGTAATAATACTGATTTTGGTTCTAATATTCGTATGATCTCAATTACAATATCTATATTGTTTTGGCTTCTCTTTTTTTTCTCTGTTTTATACTATTAACGTCTTTCTCGATCTCACTTAACATGGTATGCATAGCCTTGAATCGCCCGATGTGCACACGAAATTAGTAGCCTCATTTTTTTGTGCTTAATCAAGATTGACAAATAACATGACTGTATCGTCTTTGATATATATGTTGTTTATATTTATTCTTTGGTTTTTTTCCTCTTCTTTGATGATTTTTTTTCTTTTGCGCAATCATCAGTTAAGTTGGGCGGCACAAAATACGATACCTTCATGCATGCATGTACGTACGATAGTGATTAATATGTACACAAGGGAGAAAAAAAACGAGAAAAAGAATAGGAAATTCAGTTGTGATTGTAACCTTTTTTTTCCATTCAATCAATAACGATCAACAAGATATAACAGAAAAGAAAACTAGGAAAGAAAAACAAATGGATGAAGAAAGAAGAGAAAAAAACTGTAAAAAGTGATTCTCTTTTAAGAGGATTTCAAATAATATGGATGAATCAATTTCATCAATCGCAACTTTCTGATCATGAGAATTGATAGATGATAGACATGAAGAAAAAGATCTTTATAGTCTATTTTTTCCAAGTCAAAGTACCATAGTTGGTTTTTATAGGTTCATACAAATGAAAGTCAAACTCGGAATAAAATGTTTTGAAAACGTACGTACAAGATAAAAAGAATTTTACTTGTTTATTGTAGTTTTCTAAATCAATTCAATGATATCGAATTATTCATTTAGATTTAAACGGATACAATCGACATGAAATGAATTATTAAGCTTAAGAATTTTTTTTTTTGTATAATTAGTATCATAATGATAAATTCCATTCTTGTGTAACACTTGAGGTTTTGTGAAAGTATTAGAATATTCATGTAAACTTAGAGCAATAATAGTTTATTGATTTGAAAATCTAGTCTTTTGATTATTTTAAAATATCAAATTTATAAATGAACATTAACATATTCAATAATACAAGAATATATCATATTAAAAAAACGTATTAATGAAATCGAGAATTTTGAATACAAACGACAATTATTAATTTTTAAGGTTTGATTGCATGTTACATAGAAACTGAAAGAAAAATCAAATGACACCTTAAAAATTTCATATGCATATAAGATGAATTCATAGTAGAGAATAATGTAAAAAGTTATTAAGTACATTGAAAACTTTTATTTTAAATCTGACATTTTAATTAATACAAATTATAGATTATCGTTATGTTTTACAGTTTGAAAGATTCTGTTCAGCGACTGATTAGTATTACTAAGATTAATACCATATGTTACGTCGCTTGACATTGACTGATTTTAAAGGTTGTTTTATCTGATCAATGGAAATTATTTCAGACAAAAAAAAAACATTTTTT
The DNA here is from genome assembly GCA_905250125.1 of Rotaria sordida. Lineage (NCBI taxonomy): Eukaryota > Metazoa > Rotifera > Eurotatoria > Philodinida > Philodinidae > Rotaria > Rotaria sordida. Next base: position 45,931 of record CAJNOL010000317.1, read on the forward strand.
AATCAGTAAAAATGCTTTTGATTGAATTCATTATAGAATTTTACTTTTTATGACCTTACAAATTGTTATTTTCTTTTCTCTCTTTTTTAACCATTATACATAAACATTCACAGTGCCCTTATTGTTATTGTTCTCTTTTTCATGTTACTGTGTATGTTAGTAATGGCAAATATATATATATATATATATATAACACAACATATATAAATAAAAGCAATCTGGACAAGGATTACTGATTAGACAACATCCTTCGTATGAAATAGATTGATGACGTGATCAGATTAATGGATAAGCGTTTGTACTAGAAAAAAAAAGGATCTTTGACAGAAAATATTGAGAATAAAGTCATAAATATAAAAAAAACTCCAAATCTATTAGTGACATAACCAAGGTTGGACTAGGCTAAGCACCGTCCTATCACTAATCATCTTCGTCCAACCATTAGAAACAAGAAAAGCATAATAATTATCATAATTGATGATATATTTTATGGGTTTTCTCCAATATAATAGGATACTATCCACCATTTCCTAATTATGACACTACCATTTATCAGATTTTTCAACGGACATTATTCAATTGAGACAATAGAAACTATGACAGTTAAACTATAATATATCAAATGAAAGTATAGAATAATTTATCTTATTATGTACCATCTTGTTTTTCTCAATTGTTTGATGTTGTGCACAAACGGTAACTCGATTAACACTTTTGAGAAATATAAATGAATAGAATTCTCTCAAATATTCTTCTCCACTAAGAATCTATTTTGATAATCAAGACAACATATCAGAGTTTAATGTCAGCGCTAGAATTAGAAAAAAAAGATGAGCATAAACTCAATAACTCAACAATGATAGCAATTAGCGACCTACAGTTTTTATAAAATCAAAGGGGAAATTCTAGACGTCTTTTTGTTTGATACTATAGAAGATAAAATTATATCAAAATCTATCATCTTTGCAAAATATGCATGAAAACAGTGTTTAGTTTCAAGGAAAATTTGATACAAATCAACAGACTTCCATATAATTTGATTGAATAGATACGCGATTTTATTTGTTCAACATTGACATACGAGAAACTAATTATCTGAATCGTGCCTTGCACGCACTATAGATCTGGAACACATATTATAATCAAAATTACATCGAAACCGAACATTATTTTCACGCATTTTTTTTTTGAATATTTTCCAAAAATGATGTGTTTTAAAATAATCTTATATAGTTTCAGATAAAACGATGTTCAGGGTTCTCCTATGTCGGTTGCTAAAAACTACAGGTTGCCAGCTGTTACCATTGTCGAGTTATTGAAGTGACACCCATTCCTCTTTAATTCTAACGCAGATATTAGTGCATGTTATATTGTAAGAGATGTAACATATTATACAAATTTCTTTTGTTTTTTTTATTGTATAATTCAACATATTCCAACCTTATGTTTGATTCTTAATGTTGTACTTATCTAATCTGTTCTTGAGAATAAATTATATCTTCTCAAATTGTCGACAAACACATAGTGTTTTTTCATCAAACAATTATCATTGATATCCTAGAACAGATTAGAGAATCAGTTAACAACAAAAAGAAAACAAAACATATTAGTTTGCAAAAAAGTAAATATAATTACAACAATGTTAATTTTAAGATATTTTTGATTATTTTTTATCTCGATAGAAATTATCAATCCATGTATCTAATTCATTCAAGTCATAAGCATATGTTGTTATTCCAGGTTCAGCTTTGAGTATTAATTTTCCATCATTAATTATATAAAAACGAAATGGCCATGAACCATAAGTAATATGAAATGTATTATCCATACTATCAACAAGCATAGGCATTTCAAAGTTGAATTTTTTCTTGAATTCACGTGCATTTTCTAAACGTTCTACTAATGTTTTTGGTTGATCAACACATGATATAGTTTTTCCAGCTGGCCATTGATCACGTGCATGCGCCTCAGCAATATAAATTGTTAAAAGACGCATAGCTGGCGTATGTGAGCGAACTAATTTACTAAATGAATTAAACTTAGTAAGATGAAAATCTATAGAAACGATAAATAATTTACTTTAACCGCTCGACAGACGCCAGAAATGGAGGTCAGGTAGTTGAACCAGCGAAGAGTATTAACGGTTGTTCGGAAGTTATTTGTGAAAAAAGTGTAGTAGATTCTCCATCCAATGTAAAAAGTTTAACATCCAGTGCACATTGTCCTTGATTGATAAGACCTTGAGTAATTTTATTGTGTTTAACTAAAGAAAAACAAAGAAAAAATTAAAATTTACATTTCATTATAATATTTAAATTGTTTTATTTTAATTACTATAAAAAGCTTCTTTAATAATTGAATCATCTGGAAAACGTGATATAGCTGTTCGCAATGCATTTACATGACTATATCCAAAATGTTCAACGACATTTTGTTGAACTAAGTCGAGTACCATTCTACATATTTATTTCAAAAAGAAAAAATTCGTTTTCAAAATTCAAAATCATTAATAATAATAATAATAATAAATCGACTTACGTTATAGCATTATCATCTTTATGATATAACTCGAAAAGTTGTTGAATAGGATCTGATAAACGTAAAAATGTTTCATATTTAATCATTTTACGAACTATGTCCAATGGTGGTAAATCATCGCTCAATATTTGTTGTTTTTCTGATGAACAAGAAAATTTATCATCATGATACAAACTATTGTTAACATCCGGTGGTGTGTCTATTGCATCTGCCATTTACAAAGCAATGTAATATGCAATAAAAGCATATGTAAGGTAAAAAAAAACTACACAATAATATTACTATTGTGTTGTGCAATATCATTGCAAACAAACAAAAATCTCAAGTACACACACATATGAATATTAAAGAAAAATAAATCGATGTAACGAGTTGAGTAATCATTATAATTCATAATAATGATGTATTCATATTTCGAGGTTTCTTTGATTATTGTACAATAAACTATATACAAAAGATTCTTACGAAAGAGATTTCCTGAAAATAAAATCACAATTCAAAAGAATATAATATTAAATCAAATTCATTTTAATTTATTTCAAACTTCACTCAAACCTTGCTTTTTTTTGTCAAGGTTATATTCTGTATATTTTTATCAATAATATTTTATACATATATTGAAATTCTACACTTTATTATTAGTACATTGTAATTTAATCCACGTTAAAACTTCTTTTATTAATTTTATTTTTCTTTGATCTAACTCTATAGGATATAATCATATGTTTAAAATTAAATGCGAAATAATGACCTTGTAAAATGTCACGAGGTTTCTTGGATGTCAAAAATCAAGGGCAATCAAGCAGCATGATTTCTCAAATTTATCTATTGAAATGCATGTCTCCGTTTTTTTTTCTTTCTAAATGACAGGAAGCATCTCTACATAGAATTCTTTCGTAGCAAAAAGTAATTAATATAGAAAATACACGAGAGAAAAAAACTATTCCAACATCCTGAACTATTCCGGACCACTTCGACCTCATTATCAAATATTTGTGTCTCTCTTCAGCTATTCTCACGCATTCGGATGCACTTTAGAATTGTAACCGGTAATGACAAATGACCGGTCTCATTCAATAATTGATTTCTTATGAATTGGCCTGGATATTATTGTTTAATGTTTTGCATATTTTTTTTTTTCTGTCAAAAAATTGATTTTTAACGTATTGTTCTTTCGCAAAATCATACAGATTTTATGGATTTTGTATCAAATTATTTTATCAAAATAAAATTAAATGAAATTGAATAGTTATTTATGATTGTAATTTATCATGAATTTATTTGCATTTTTTTTTGATTATTTGTAATATATATTTCGAACGGATATAAGAGATAACAAAGCTAATAAAATGTACGAAACAGACAAAAAATACAGTTAATTAACCATGACCATATCTGACAAATATCAAATTTGTATTTCAATGAATTTTTCTGTTCATTGATAGATGTTCAAAGAGAGAAAAAAAACACTATAGTAATGAAACAATATTCTTACGTGATTACTGTGTAATGATTAGGAAGTAATTATGACTAATCGAGAAGTTGTTATATGATCAAAAAAAATGAAGAATAACTCATGCTGGTCTACTGATTCGTTCGATCTATTTTGATTGTTTAGGCACGTACATCCTGAAATTAGACGTACTTCTAAGATTACTACTTTCTTCAATGCAACTGGATTATATAAGCTTTGAAATAAGCTACTGTATATTTCATAAAGTAGTAGTATCTAATCCTGAAATATAATAAGTGCTATCAGATTGAACATCGTATCACAGATAATTGTAAACATATCAAGAGTTAATATAAATGAGAAACAGTTCAACCGGAGATTCACGATTATTCAAATCTAATAATTGAGTTTCAACATCATATGAGTAATTAGTCTTAGATAAAATAAAATTAAGAATATTTTATGTAAGGAGATAATAACTGAGAGAATGCAGTTGAAGTTAGACATATTATCGTCTACCAGAAATAAATTATACCCGATTCTTTTTGATATCGAAGTTGTACTCATCGCCTAACAAAAAAGAAACACTAATGTAAACAAAAATTAGCTGATATTTAACCATGTCAGATCTTCTCTTGTATTATGAGTGCGATCCAATATATTGACTATAATTTTTATTTAGTAATATATTTATTCGGAAAATTAAAATAGACGATTTCTTACTTTATCAAAATGTTTTTAAATAAGTAGAACTTTCTATCTAAAACTATCAATATATTTCGAATTGGACAGATAAAAACGTGTAATTAAGTACCTTCAGGAATTTTCTATAGTGCTGCTATCATAACAAATTCAAAAAAAAAAGAAATACAGCTTATTCTGAAAAAAAACAACTAGTGACTTCAGAATTATAAAATAATCCTTTTAATGAATACAGATAAAATAACTAATGGTTATTATTCTAATACAAACAATACTTCGGATAAAACAAAATTAGTACGATTTTTTCCTTATTTTAATATAATAAACAAATAACTAAAATCTTTAGTTTCCTTTGTTCACTGTTTGAAAACGTAACATTCTATCGTAGTTTAACTGACTCAATTAAATACTAGACAATGTTTACTTTTGAATACATATCTCTAGCGCATTAATAGCCATTTTTTGCAAAAGATTTTTTTGTTTTAATCAACTACGAAGAATAAATTCTCATTTCGTCAAAATTATGCATTGTTTATGCTCTTCCAGAGGGCGAACATCTATTTTTTGGGAGTACATACAAATAACACGTAGTACAATTAGCATAAACTGTAAAACGGCCAATACGATCTTCGGACTCTACACTGGATGAAACACCACACATATGTGCAGATAAATCATTTAATTAAAATATATTATTTTTTATCAAAAGAAATTTATAAGTATCGTAAATACTTTTTTTTTCGAATTCCTATATTTAATACTAATGAAAAGGAAGTATTTTAATTTAGTATTATATTCTCAAGACTATTTCATTCCATTCAATATTAAAATTTTTCGTATGTAATTGTTCAACAATAAAGTCACTTTTAAATAAAACGGTGCAATTAATACTCTTGTGCTATGAAAAATATTTTCAATGATTCAACAGGTAATCATTTGTTTAACATTGATAATAAAATATAAAAGCTACTTGAATGAACCAATATATAGTGCATAGATGGTCATATTCAGTTAAATTACAGCTCAGTTGCGATATAATACAATGCTCCATCGGTATGTTCGCATAATGCATCACTTCAATGCCGAGAATTTGAAATGAATGGTTCTCAAAAAAAAAATATGTATGAAAACATATTTTGTTTTGCTAGTAAATGCTTTTTAATTAATAGAAACGGTGCAACTACGAGATGAGAAAATTCATATATTTGAGTTCACTCATTGCCACCATTGGGACATCAAAACAGCTTAAAATATATTAATTTCATCCACACTAATCAATTATACAATAAAAAGGAGTCTATTTTGGTACAGTACTCGCTTTTCTACCCTCACTACTTAATTCACTACATGATTTCATCGTTGGATAATCGAACTTGAAAATACCTTTTCTTGATCAATTATGCAAATTAAAGTACTTCGAATAGGTTTAGGTCCACCTTCATACACATCTGTGAAATATATTCATTAATTCAACAACATTTATTAAACGAGCTATCAAAAACGCTTATTCAAAAAAACGACAAACTATATGAAACTAATCTTAAAGATATGCTAGCAGAAATATACAACCTACGACAGAATTAAAAAGAAAATCTGACCACCAAGGCTAACAGAAGAATTACCCAATGTGATACCCGTCATTCGAGTTCATATTCGTTTTACTGAATTTTCGATTCAGCTTTAGGTATTTACCGAAGAATCAAATGACGGAACTTTGATCTGAAATTTTGCCCATAAGTAAGTCTAATGACTCTAGAAATATCCTGAAAGTTTCTGCCGAAAAGAATGTTCCTTTGTCGAGATATTGAATATT